>CAIGRO010266092.1:0-17702 GCA_903798355.1 Fraxinus baroniana
TGAAGAAGATAAAGATTTTTTTTTTTTTTTTTGTATATAAATGCAAAGAATAAAAAAAATACAACCACCGCCTCACCGCCTTTCATTAAGAAAAATACAGCCACCGCCTACATTTTTGACCAAATCTGTATAATTTGATTCTACTTTTTCTCTTTTTCAATTTAATTTTCCCCCAGCATAAGACCTTCACAACCTACATTTTTTACCGGAGAAAATTTGTTTCTTATGAAAGGAAGAAAGATAAAATGGGAAGAGTAAATACGTTCTCAATGAATAGTAAACGGAGGATTGCCTCTTTTAATAGAAGAGGGATAATAGATGCCTTTCCTAGTTATGATTAGGTAATTTACACAGATCATTACTTCATATGCTCTTAGGATTTTAGGACTTGCAATTTTATAAGCACATTTTCTCTTCCTCCAGACATTCATATGTATTTTTTCAGTGTGCACTTGTGGCTTCATTTGTGAATGTTGAGGATCTGACAAATAAAATCTCAAAATATGTGTTAATATATGTAAGCTTTCTACTACTCTTAGGTTGATAGATAATTTCAATTACTGTAATGAATTCTGTTCTGCTCTGCTTTCAATTGGTAATTGTCTGTTGGATGAAATCTTCTAAGGAAAAAAAAAATGCATGCTAAAGTACTCTTACAGAAGAAAACTGACCTTTCCAGGGTTCTCACTCATGCAATGAATGAGAAAATTTTCACATCTTTTATTGTTTTTTCATGTAATATTCGTCAAATTTTGAAATGTGGATAAAAAGGTGTGCTATTGTTTTTATTAAACACCAAAGTATAGTTTTCGCTGATTTAAAAGTGCGAGAATATTTTTGTGTCCAAATGACTTTGTCTGTATGGTTGACTTCATCTGCTGCTTCATTTTGGAGTCAAACATAAACTTGATTTCTAGTTACTTAGATTGATGTCAATATTTCTATTAATTTCATCTGTTTCCCCCTTTTTGGATCTTATCAATGCTTTTTTTCCTCTTGTGATTTATTCTTGAGATATAAAATATTGAGAGCATGTTTGGCAAAGCTTTTATAGATTATAAGCTGTGGAACCTATGTGCGGATAATAAGTGGGTAAATATAGGTAAAAGTTGTGGGTCGTATGAATATATGGATAAAAATGGAGTTTGATCAGCTTATAAGCTTTACCAATTATGCTATTAATTCGCATGATTTTAGTTTATCCTTTGTTTCCCTTCTTTCTTCTACTTTTTTGTACTTTTATTTATAGCCAAATTCTGTATTTGTAATAACAAAACCAACAAATTGCGATAATTCTATATTTCATTCTTCTTCAGTGCCAAAAACATCACATTGTGGGGTTACCTGATGGAGGAACTGCCAACACCCAGTCCAACCCACAAATGAATATTGTCAGCCATGTGGGAAAGTTTAATACAATCAAAAGTGAGACGCTATTCAATGCTGAATCAAAATTGCAGGATGATTCCAACTTAATGATGGATGAAGCAAACAATTATGTCCGCTGCATTTTGGATGTTGATATTGAGAAAGGAAAGCCACACAACCCTAAAATCTGTGATGAATCTGTTGGAATTTTGAATGCTGATGATTCCTTAGTAGTAAGTTCTCTGCCCAAGAAAAATACTCAGGCTTTTATTTCTCTAGAGTCCATATAAAATACTCCTGGGAAAATTTGAGTATATTCAGCATCCCTGCCATGCAATCTTTGGTCAGTTATGCAATTGAAAAGGATTATTTATTTCTGTGCAGAGGGCATTGCAGAGAGAGATTCACATACAGTTAGGAGGAAAATTCATGCAGCTCTTAATGAACCATAGCCCCGATATGCCCAAGTTCGCTTCAAGAGGTAATTATCGTGCTTCACAACCATTACCTTTGTGTTTTTAGGGAACTATTGAATTGTGTGTGAATCTTTTTATCCATTCCTATATTTTTATTGGCATGCTTATTTTGCAGTTATTTTGTATGTTGCTCTCTTAACTAATATTCAAATGTAACTAACCTGTTTTATAGCTAGTTAAAAGAAATCGAACGAAGATCATAACTTCTGTACGGATTAAAAAAATCATAATCCAAATTTCACTTGTCGATATATAGTATCTCTTGGCACACACAAAATCGACCAGTGATGGCCAATTACATTAACATGTGAAACTTCTTCTTCCTGCTACTAATTACGTTTTCCATATTCTACACCCCAAGTTTGGCATAAAGCAAAGGTGTGTGTCAACAATATAATTTAAGTGATATATGGGGGCCCTCTCTATAAGCTTACGAATTTAGATTAAGCCCCCATTTGGCAAAATTTGTAAACGGTTAAACTTCGTTTTCAACCAGACATTTCAATGGGCCTACAAGTACTATCTACTTATCCACCATTCATATATTTATAATTCTTCTTGATGGATTATAAGTGGTTCAACACGGTATCAGACTTGTAAATGTCCTAAGTCTCATCTCCACCCATTTAAATAAAAGATTGTTCACTTGTAAGACTTTAATAGGAAAATAAATCTTGCCACACGAGGGGGTGTGTTGAAGATGCCTCTTAAATGATATACATGGGGTCTATCTAAGAGCTTACAATTTAGATCAAGTAGTTGAAAATATGAAATCCATTTTAAAAAGGTTTTGAGGTTGGGCTAGTGGTGTCTTTTGAGGTTTACTTGTTATTCGGATTTTTTTTAGTACTGTAGCTACAGTCCTCCGCCATAAGTGAGAAAAAGTAGTTCAAAATATGACATCTATAAAATAGAGACAAGTGGTTACACGTTCCCTTGTACACATGCAGCCTTTGTCATCCTTGTAGGTCATTATGTACAAAACTTTTACAAACCATGGTTAGCCAATAGTACTGAACCCTTTATGATTTCTCTTCTTAATCGGAAATAAAGATTTCAAATGAGCTAATTCCATACATTTTGCAAGTTCAATATTTATGGCACGAATAAAGCTTGCTTACAAACTTTTTTTCTGTATTGTGAAGCAGATAAATATCTTATTGACAGAATATATGATACACCTACTAACAGATCAAGGAAATATAAACGATCCATCTCCTTCAATTCAAGAAGAGTAGTTCTCCTGTTCTCTATCTTGTAAGCATTTTATCTTTAACATGCTTAGACCTTGTTTGAGCCCTTTTTTTCCCATGAAAATACATTCTTCAACAGTGATTTGATCTCATTTCAACCATACATTCTTCAATAAAATAATATTACACGCAAACTCAACTTTTTCTTATTTTTTAGCCACACAGTCTCCATCGTAACACTATTGCAAAATGTATTTTTTAGGGAAAAAAAAAAATGGGGCTCAAACAACCCCTTAATAAAATAAGTTATTGTAATTGCTCTTTTTTCAAATTTGATAACGATTTCAAATCATGATCATTTACGTAAAATTGAATCGAACAAAGATGAATAAATCATCCAGTACACTATAACTGTTTAAATCATCCTTTATCATCACAATATTAAAGAGGAAAAAAAAAAAACACTAGCATGTAGTTGAACAGAGTTTTGAAAAGGGATTATGTAGTTTATTCTGAACAAGTGCTAATTAATTTATATTTTCTTTGCAGGTCTAGTATTGGAACGATAATCCTAATATACCTGACACTGAGATTGAGGCAGATTGGCGACGGATCTGGTAATCTTTAGCGTATTTTTGTTACAATCTTTTGTGAAAGAGTCTTGTTAGGAAGTACTTGGCTTTGCTCTTCCTCTTTTGCTTTTGTTTCTCTGATGTAGTTTTTTCATCAATGATGTACATAATTTGAGAATCTGGAAGTACATACATTAGCTGTTTCAATTGATCTTTCTATATAAATTTCCTGTTTCATTCTTGTCATTGCTTTACATTTGTTTTTGAAGAGTTATTTTTTCAGCAAATCCATTAGTTAAATGAACAAATTTGAACGGCACCAACAGAATCACTCGCTTCATTTAACTAAGATTGTTATATATACTAAACAAGGTCGACACTTTTAAAGAAAAGATACATGTTGTAATGACCCTGCACTTCCGTTAACTTATGTACTGTCTGCTATGAAAGAGTTGAATCTATCTTACACCTCACAGATTTCTGTCACGTCCCCAAGATAAAGGTCATGGGCGCGACATAAATTCGTGAGGGTTAATATGGATTCAAGCTCTTCCAAAATGGACAGTACGTAAGTTAATAAGTTGGACACATTGGTCGGGTCATTACGACTCAGCCTCTGTATCTAAGTCGTTAATTTACATTCTGTCCGCACTAGGTGAATATTTGCTAATTTTTTTCCCCACGAATTTCCATCACGTCCTCAAGATTCGATCCATTGACATTTTCCTTAGAAATGACTTAAGTTTGAATCCTAGTATCATTACAGTTGTCTAATTGATATTAGGGTTCAATTTAAGTCTCTCTTAAGGAAAATGTCATGAGCTCATATATTGGGGACATGATAAAAATCCGTAAAAGGTAAGATGAGCCCAGGCTCTCCCAAAGCAGACAATACATAAATTAATGGCTTGAACACGGATGTTGGGTCGTTAAAAAAAGATTGTTACAATTGTCCAATTAGTACCATGACTCAACTAGATCTCTCTTAAGGAAAAAGGTCATAGGTCCAAATCTAGGGATGTGACAGAAATCCGTAAGAGGTAAGATGTGCTCAGACTCTCTCAGAGCGGAGAGTATGTAAGTTAACGACTTGAGTACAGAAACCTAATAGTTACAATTGTCCAATTCGTACCAGAATTAAACTTAAATCTCTTAAAAGAATGGTCACGTGTTCGAATCCTGGGGACAGAAATCCATGAAGGGATAAGTGGACAAATGTCCATCCGGAATGGACAATACATAAGTAAACGACTTGGACACAGAGGCCGAATTGTTACACTTGTAACAAAATTGGTTATTATATTTGTATCTACATATTTTGTGAGATCGATCACTTTGCAAGGACTTCTCGTCATGATCCATGCCCTGGGGCGACTGATATCAAAGTAGTGTTGCGAGGAAAATGTGATAAGGATCCCCATCCAGGATTCAAATAGAATGAGTGGACAACTCGTAATCCACTCCCTCCGTTATCATTCATCTTAAATACATGCAAATTAAATCTTTCGAAAACTCAATAAATTGAAGTAAAGGAACAAATCCTTCGTTCATGGAATTCAACAAAAATGAACAAGTACACTAACGAAAAAACACGAGTTTATAGGAACTTTCTTCCTCTTACTGTTGCAAGCTCTTACTCAATGAGAATACCTATATAAGACTATTAGCTCGACACATTAAGTATTGGATAATTCCAATTTTTTTTGTCCCCTTCGTTCTTCTTGAGTACAATCTCTCTAGCACGCGCAGCCACCTCCTTGTTGCTCCGTCTGCGATGTATTCGTAGATGGTTTTAAATTCACATCGACCATATCTTCCTGTTTCGTGGAGGAAAGAGTTTCCATTCCTGGCAAAGCCGCAGCTATTTTCCTGAACAAAGGCTGAAATATAGCACTTGCTTAAGGCACGGAAATAGACAAATCACAACTTAAAAAACACAGTTACACGATGAGATCAAAGAGGTATATTAACCTTTATATTAAAACCAGCTTTAGCACTTGTTTCTATAAACATGATGCCAAATTCACGAGCCTTAGAATCTCCTTCCTCAATAGAAACTTGCCTGTTTATGCAGAACAAAATTTGAGATCAATTCTGGAAAACGAATTATTAGTATTGAAGTTTCTCGACTAGATCATACTAATGGTCATTTGATGCTAAAAAGCATAAAAACAAAAGCCCAAAAGACACACCCCAGGAACTATGGGAGGAAAACCAGAAAAAAAGTGAATCACAATTCATATTTTTCCCCTCACCTTTTATCTACAAGATCAGTTTTATTCCCTACAAGAACAACAATGACATCGCTCCCTCGTTCTGTATGTACTTCCTCTATCCACTTTGAAGTGTTCAGAAATGACTGTCGATCTGAGAAGGTTCACTACACTATAAGAACTAAAATAATATTATATTACAAGCAAAATAAGAGGCTAAATTAAAAGTTAATAGAGAAGATTAAAGGAAAACTTAGGAAAAAAAAGACTAAAATATAACATCTTGAACTTGTGAAAGGAAACTCCCTGGGGTATACTTACTAGCAACATCATACACAATCACTGCCACAGAAGAATCCCTAATGTAGCTTGGAATAAGACTCCTAAATCTCTCCTGACCAGCAGTATCCCTGTTGCCACAAAAAAGTTTGTTCAAAGCATGTAAAAAAATGGATATGAAGTGATGCAATGTACAAAGTAAAACAAAAATGTGAACTTGATTCGTGAGCCAATATCAGTAAACTGGATAAAGTTATGAAGTCCTGAACCAAAACAAGGGAAAGAAAGCAGTGACTTGAGTAAATGCACTGTGGACATATTTTTTCCGACCACAACTAAACTACTGGACCACCTCGTGCTTAATTCTGACAGTTTGTTGTCTGATTAGTTAACGAAACCAATTTTCATCACTTCAACTTGTTTGAACATACCCTTCAAACAATACTCCTATAATCCAGAGCCAAAAAGGCGAGAAAAGAACAGGAAATTAAGAAAGGCATATAGTCATGCTATCTTGGACAAATGTAGAAAGAAGAATGTATTACCAAAGCTGCAAGCGAACTGTTCGATCTTCAAGGTACATTGTTTTCGACAAAAAATCAATGCCAATAGTAGCCTGCATATGAAATTAAACAATTCAGACAGAGTTTGAAGGAATCATCATCATATCATCAGACATTTATCAAAAACATTTCAACATTTTAATGTTCAAACTTCTACATTCTGTAATTTTCACCTCAATTAGAACTTATTGTTCAAAATCATTTAACCCGTGTTGTTTTTTTTTTTCCCGCTTACAATTTCAGAACTCAAGGCTGTTCTTTGATGCTCAACCTTACTCCAATTTTCCTAGGTGCACTAAATACAATTGAAGTTCTTCAGATTGAATAATTTAGGAAATCAGAAAATCCAGAAATCAAAAGAAAATTAAATTGATGAACCATTGTAAACCTATATCATCAAAGACAAATTCTTAAGGTGCAGAGTAAACACAGATTAATAGTTAAAGAAAATAAAATTAAAAAGAAGAAGAAATTGCATCAGAACTAGAACGTGGGTCTGATTTTATAAACAAAAATTCTCTCCATTTACAACAAAATTATTTCAGCTATACTTTCACCACAGATTCGAAATTAAATTATTTATACAACAGTAAAACGGATTTCTAATTCACGACGCCTTCTTCCCCGTTAAGCATCTTTAAAAATTAAGTATGAAATCGATAATCAAAATCACATTATTTATTCCTGTGCATGCAAATTCAGATCATAAAACATAAATCCAAGAGAGATTGAAGCAAACCTGATAAGTGGTGTCGAATTTATCATACATAAAACGAGTAATGATGCTTGTTTTTCCAACCGATTGATCGCCGAGAAACACCAATTTGTACTTGGCTAAAGGTGACACCACCGCCATCCTGTATATATAATTGGAATTGTTAGGTAGTTTAATTTGATACAATCATAAATGTGAGTATGAATTTGTTCGATGGTTTTTTTATTTTCGAGAAATGGGATGAACAGATCAGATCGGATCTGGATGTGAAACAGGAGGAGAGAAAATTAAGGAAGAAGAATGGGAATTTATGGAGATTGTGAATGTGAGATGGATAGATAGTCATGCCATGCACTAATAATCAATTCATTTAGCGTATGTAACCGTCAAGTCAAATTCTCCCTTTTTCTACTTCAAGAAAATTGCATGGGAGTCCCTCTATTTTTAGAAGGATGATTTTAAATCCTCTTTTTGTCAAAATTATGTGAAAAGGTCGACGAATATGAGTTGCAAGGCAAAAAGAGATCTTTATTAAGATAGTTCTCTTATTCTATTAGATGATCGAGTCAGAGAGCCTCTTGGGTCCTTGGTTACATAGTTTTATCCTTTGATTGCCTGAGAACGAAGATATTAATTGTTCTCTGATTGTGTTTTTCTAGCGCTTACTTAGAGTTTGTTTGGAAGAGTGAAATGAAAATGAATTTTTTTTTGAAAAATATGTGATTAAAAAGTAGGAAAGATCATGTGCTTACATGTAAAAACTTTTTTTGGACAAATGTATGGTTAAAAATGAGTTCGAAGAAAAGTGATTTTCGAAAAAATTGTGCCAAACGGAAGGGGGCTGACTCCCAAATTTTGGACTCGTCAAGGCTAGCCTTCACCTTATCATGCTCAAAGTATGATTAGTGTATTAATCTCAATTGTACTGTTTTGACTTCAATTGGGACATCATGAGTCGTGACGTTATTATTTTCATTTCTATCAATATGAACTTAAACTTACTTATTTACTTATAAGTAAACTGTTGAACCAAACATGACTGGATAAACATTCTGAATTCAACATGAACCAGATTTGGCGTTCGAGATTTATCCTTCAACCAGTCAAATCCTTACAATTTGGTATACTGAGATATAAAGGAAAGAAGCTCCATTACTAATCAGCAATTCTACCAGCCTGCTGATGCTGGTACGAGTTAATTCAATCAAATAATGCATCAAAAAGTGTAAATTTACTGAATTTTCTGGCGTTGAACGTTCCTGAATCAAGATTCCTTCTTTTTTACTCGATATGGATACTTTTGATAAATTGATATACTAGCGATCACCATTGGAAGAGCCACGAGACAATACGGGGAAGGTGGTTTCCCCTCGAAGATGAATTGTAACAGAGCAGTTACGAGAAGTGCAGAGACAATGACGAATCCCTGCGTACACGTTGAGAAAACAAATTAGGAAACAATCAGGCTTGTGTTTGGTAAACAAAATTGGACAAGACGAAATACTACAATACACTAGGTTTGAACTTTTAGGTGCATGTTTGACAAACATATTTTATCTATACATTTCGTAGGACCCGCAACTTCCACATAATTCATAGAACCTACAACTTATAAGCACTACCAACCAAATCATTAATATTGGCTAGTATTATCATTCAATCCACCTTACTACATTGTGCCACAGGAGAATAGAAATTACATTGAAAATCAAGTTAACCCCGGACACTAACAAAGGCACTTTGAATGGTACATTTTTCCATTTCTTCTCTCTTTATTTTCTTGACATACTGGTGAGATGTTTGAATCGTTTACATAATACTGGGATACTACCATGGTCTAAACCAATGAATAGTTTTATATTTGCTCTAGCTGAGATGGTTCTCTAGCCATAAGATAAAATCCTCATCTCCTTCATGATATAGAAAATTCTCGTGTTTCAGCTTAGGTTATTTGCACTTTACATGCACAGGAATCTCAGGTTCTTCAAAGTGGCCATTATGCAATCTAGCTATAGGGGCAGCTTGGATAATAAGAAATCAGAATGATGATATTTGAAATGTTCTCTTTGCACCTTAAAGAGTCGTAAAACATGTAGAACACAGGTCAAACCCCAATGGGAAAAATCTTTCATATTATGTATCATCTACCCCTAGAAAATGCTTACCTTACGAACACCACCAGCATAGGTTGTCACCAGACCAACAAGAATCCCACCAATGGCATTGAGTATAACAGGGATCTAAAAAAAAATGAACACCATATATTAAGATAAAATCCAAAATGAAGTGTAAAATCAATGGTGTGCAATATAAGAAACCTACAACCAAGTTAATTTTAATAGCTTATGAACACACTTCTCATTTATAAACAAAGAAAAATGGCAGCATAGCAGTGTAACTTATTTCATAAGATCTGCTGCCCTGGGCAGCAAAATGCCATTTTCATCTTTAGCATAAAGAAGCACAAGAAAATAAGGTGAAGAGTAAAGTCAAGGAGAGCTTGATGCTATGCCTCCGACTCCTGCAAAGTTGAAGTTTCAAATTATTTTGATTTAGAAAACCTCTACATTATCAAGTGCTTTTTATCAACAAAAAATAAATACCCATGTAAGGGGAGTCCATCCGTAAAAAAATCCATGGCGTCTGATAGCTATTCCATCTGGAGACTTGTAAGCACTAGCCAGTAAGCAAAGGCTCCCAATTATGGACATCTCCACAGTCATCAAGTAAGATGTGTGTTTCTTAACCTTCGTTAAAAGATAATTAATAACAAAGAAGGGGAAGTGTTAATCAGGCCATAAAGCTTTCAAACCAGAAACAAAATATGACTTGTGAGAATGTTTAGCTTACTTGCGAAGCCCACTGACATAATGCAGAAGCCAGGCCAGAAAGTACAGAAGCTAACAACACGGGAACAATTCCATATAATATGATATCATCTGGATTACTAGTACTAGACGCTTTGCTGGAGCCTTCACCAATGCTTAAAAGGATGGCAGCAATTATTAATAATAAAAGTGCCCCGTCTTGTTGAATTGACTGCTTCTGCCTGTAAATGGCACCAAGAGAAGAAAGACAAGAAGGCTTCAAAAATTCTAGGCACAGAAATTCAACACAAAAAGTTCCAAAGTGTCAGTTTATTAACTGAGTCAGTCTCACAAGAAAGCTAGGGAAATTTAGTCTGTATTTTTAAAAAAAAAAAAATCCATAATCAAGGGGAAAAGAACATTCTAGAGGTTGATAAATTTAGTTTGAAAGGCTTCTAACAGCAACCATAATTCCAAGACTTACGATGCTCCTTGACAGCCTCAATGAAAACTAAGCAATTTCGAAGAACAAACCTACACACTTGCCTCCCAGGTGAGGGGGCTTCCAAATGGATGCACATTACCATGGAGCAGATATTTAGTTCATAAACCAGTTGGAAAAAGTGCAGCTTGTGTAAATGAGTAGTTACCTTAATATTATATAAGTAAACAAAGCTGTGAAAATTAGTTTTGTCTGGTTCAGCATCGAAAATGTGAGTGAATCAAGATTTCTATATGCAATCTGCAACAAGCTGTTTTGCAGTGCATAGATGGCTGCTGGCAGCCCTGATGCAGTCAAAGAGCCAATCAAAGTCCACTCTTTGAACAGCTTTTTCAAAGTACCATCTTTTGCCATGAGGAGGAGGGCACAAAGGACCTGTTGTGCAAATGAATGTATATGTAAGCTACTATTCATGTTTATCACAAATACAAAACAGGTAAAGAAGGAAGTAAATAAAGAATTACCTTTGTCATCTCACACGCCAAAACCAATGAAGTCACGATTACTTCTCGACTGTAGGGAGAAGAAAATATAAAAAGCCTGTCTTAGCCCCTGTTTGATGGCCATTATTTAGAAAAAATGATGTTTTCAATTTTTTGGAGAATGTGTGATTAAAAAGTAGAGAAAAGTTTTGGGTTTAAGAGCAAAATATTTTATTGTGCAAATGTGTGGTTGAAATTGAGTATGAGAATTAAAGAGTTTGTTTTAAAGGGAGAAAAATAGGGGCTTAGTGAACAACTTTTTGGCAGTGTGAAGAAATATTATTTTCTTACTTGGACTAAATATTCTGTATTGTGAAGTTTACAAGCAAACAAGCAGGTAGGATCACTCTCAATAAAATGAGGATGCACGAAAAGATACATAACTAAATTCAGGCATGCGGTTGTTAATAAAAGTTATTTGTATTCGAGTAAAATAGAACATGTACTATTTGATGGTGATGTGAATTTTGAAGCTCCTCTTATCCTGCATTAATAAATTCAAAGAACATGATATAATACAACATTCTTTTCAGAGGAGAACTTGTTCACGACCTCTAAGATCCCTAATCAACTCAGGGCATATTTCAAATACACCAATATCATAGCCCAATCAATCATAATATTAGGCAGGGACATGATAAGGAGTCGAATTAGGTGGGGGTTTGTCAATAATCATTCATGAAACTAACAGTTCAAAAAGTAGTCACCTCGGGTTAAAACTAGTCCTGCTAGTACAGTAAAAACCTTGTGTGAGGCCCTTACAGCCAGAATTCTATTCTGCTGATTCATCAATTGTACGAGTATAACTATTGGAGAAAAATGGGAAAGTCTTGCACATGGTGATAACTGAAAATAAAAATTAGAAATGAAGGTGAGAATTGCTTTTACACTCTGTCACTCATGCAGCTCACTAAGCATGACAAGACATAACACGCTTGATTTAGAAGTATCGGTATACCTAACTACGAAACAACTCAAAACCCAATATGATCAACTAAGAGACTTTTCATATCCAATGCCTTGGACGAAATTACATAATCAAGTTTGATCCATCATTCTATAAAACATTACCTTGAATAGATACATAAAGCAACCATGAATATAGAACAACCGACAAATTTCATATTGGAACTTGGAAGCACTCACAAAAGGCCTGTGGTATCCAACTGCAGATCTCATCTTCTCAAAAGAAGGAGATTATGTGGCTCCATTCATCCAATAGAAACTCATTTTTTATGATTTAGGGGATCCCTTGATGGAAACCATAAATTCAAATAATTCAGAGTTCAAACCAGGAAGCAACCAAAAATAACCATGGCTTGATGAAGCAGAGCTTCAAACTGTAATTTTATCACTAATGTCATTGCAATCAATTCATCTAGGTCGTGCCGAACTCTTTAACTTTCACTTAATTCCTCGTTCTCCAATCTTTATGGTACTAAAATCTATCCAAAATCATTTTTTAAAATCTTTACCGGACAAACTCGACATACCTGTCAAGTTAGTTGAGCAAACAAGACTATGCTATAACAACAATCATCCAGTCCAAAAATGGCAGCAATCACTAACTATATTCCTTTTTACAAAATTTATGACAAATCATGTAATCGCTTCGCACAGTTAGGACATTCAATTTAAAAAGAGGAAGAACAATTGCATAAAACTAACTTCAATAAAATGCAAATGATTAAAAACAAAAACCTGGTGAAACGTCTGGAGATCAGAGGTTGAACTCCGTACTGCAGTATGAGTAGTAAAGAATAGAGCCACACCTTTCTGCCCGTGCTTGAATTTGTCTTATTCGGGCCGGGCTTAGAAACTTTGGACTTGACGGCCGCCATTGAGCGGCCGGAGAGTGTGAGCACGTTAAGAAGAAGAAGGCCGCGTTTGGTTTCGCAGTCAAATTTTATTGGTTATTGGTGCCTTGTTTAACTAACTTTTTATCCAAACCAAACGATGCTCAAATTTTGTGCTTTTTCGGGCATCCAAGGCAGACGACGTCGTGGTGCAGAATTTCGATTTTAGAATTGAAAACCGCGGAAAGCGTGGCGTGTGATTTAGGGAATGGATCATTCCAATCCAAACTTTTCTTTGGAAAACGCCCCTAGTCCCGATTCAATGATCAAGACAAGGATTGGCGCCCCTTTATTGGAGGATTGGCGAGACCTGGCTCAATGTTCGGGATAAGGACAACTGGCGCCCCTCCCCCTATTGGAGAATTGGCGAGACCTGCGCCCTTGTCTTTGTCCCGATCATTGAGCCGGGACAAAAAGTATGGTTCCTTTTCTTTTGTTGCCTCTAATAGGCAGTTACTAATAAGTTCATGTTTGATACACATTAAAATTTTTATTTTCATTCTTCTTCTCATTTTTAATCACACATTTTTCAATAAAATAATATTTTCCATCACATCAATAGTTTTTCCTTCTTTTTTCAATCACACATTCTCCATCAATCTACTATTCTACATTTTTTCAAAATAATGTAGCTCAAACACACCCTAAATATGGAATTAATTTATTGGAATTTCTTTTTTGTATAAACAATATATTTTATTCAATCTGTAATATATTATGTGTAATTATGTCCCTATTTGTCATCCTTTAAAATTTTAAATTGTTTACTATAGTACCTTTATCTACCACGTATTCATATAATAAAATATTTTACACACAAGCCAATAAATGTTCATTAATTTTTGGCCACACATTCTCCATTAATATAATATTCTATAATATATTATAAGAAATTAATGGCTCTCAAACATGGCCTATATCACGACTAAACCTAATTTCTTCTTCTCTTTTGTAATTGCAAGTCTTATGCCATGATGCCACACCTAAGAATTCATCAATTTGTTTAATCATTTTTTATAAAAAAAATTCAATTCATTGGATCTTATAATTGCAAAATGTAATTCTTTATGATTTTCTTTTTTCAATTGATTATCTAGTGAAGTGAGTAGCAGTATACATATCATCTTGACTAAATGACATGAACCCGGGAGCGGGATCAGCGTGGAAATCGAGGAATTAATCTGAAACGTCGGGAAAGTTCAAATTCAAATTGTAGACGATAGAATCCTGACCTGAGTCTCGTGAACTAAGAACCTAAGGTATATTAAACCCTATACCCGTTGATATGCGAAAACAAGAACCATGATTTGCGAACACTATAAAGGGTGCTTAATCCTTTGATAAGTTCTAAGAGTTGAACACGACAAATATTAAATCAATATTTGATAAATTCTAATATTCATTTAAGAACAAGAAGAGAGAAAAATCTCATTAATTCAAAATCAAAGGTCTTCAATATTATGAACTCCGTTGCTCGAACATGTAAATGATCAGCTTTATCAGCTCTTTGAAGTCTCGAACTTGACTATACTCTCTCTCCAACATTCATCAAAATCTTGATAAATTGTGGCGCACCCCAAATCATATCACTAAAGTTATGAATGATGCCAACCAAATGGAAAGCGAAGGGGAAAAAATCTGGATGATATAATAATTTATAAGATTAGTAAGAGAATCAAAATAGTCAAGTTGCACTACACATAATTGATTACGTTATTGAGATCGTCACTCGTCAAAATGAATAAATACACAGATATAAAATCGAATATATAATAATTCATACCGAAAAAGATTAGTGGAAATTTAAATTTTATCTTTTAAAGTTTAGAGTCTCCAGAAAATTACAAAATAAATACTACAAACATGCATCTGTATGTGTGTGTGTTGTTATATAATTTAGTCCATTTTCTTAATTGAACAAGTCTCGAAACATTTTAGTGACTTCTCTAAAATCAGAAATCAAGTTCACTAACAAATAGATACGGGTCAATTTCTTTGAAATCAAGTTTTCTTCTTCTTCTTTTACTTGTTCCCCTTCTTTGAAAAAATAATTAAGAAAAAATAGTGTGGATGAAAAGAAAACATTACCCATTTCTCTTGATATTGTGGACGAGAAGAAATTGGTAAGGTTTTCTATTTCTTTTCTTGATGAGAAGAAATAAAAGCATGCAGCATAAAAAGCACACTTGGAAAGAAATGTACATAATAAAAGGAAATGATGAAGTTTAATTGTGATGTATTTATTAAAACTAATGATTCCTCTTTTTTATTATTTTTATTAAATTAGGTATATAATTGTAAATTTATTGTGATATACTTATTAAAACTATGTTTTAATCGTGGTGTAAATATAATGTTGTGCACTTGTGGTAGTAATATAATTACTCGTATATGAAATATCACATTAAGTGAGAATATTTTTTTGAACGATTTTAACCTCACTACAATTCAATTACTGCAATAATACTTTAATATGTAATAAATATTACAAAATTCTTGTCATGTATGAATTTCGTATTATTAAATCTCAATCAATTTATATTAACATTTATTGACCTGGTGAATTTTAATCTACACGAATCTAGAGTCATTATAGATGAATTTATTTCTATTCATGTATCTAGAAATTTTAATGAGTGTTTAAATTCACGTATTCACAATTAAAATGTTGTTCATTTGTAATATTTCATCATCAGAAAAAAAAAAAAAAATTGAATCATAGAAGTTGAGTTTTGAAAGTACAATTTTCTTTTATTAAATTTATATCCTAAATTTTATTTTCTTTAATTCGTTTGAGATTCATCAAAACCTCTTAACAAATGGTATCAAATATTAATTTTACATAACTTATAAAATATTTTAAAATAAAATGTAAGTACGTTCAACTCCGACTAGTATATAAATAATGGCCGTACTCGTCAAAAATATGTTAGGATTGAAATGTATCCACATCATTCGTGAAAATGTTTATTTTATGTGTTTATTAAGCACTTTAAACAATTTTCTTAACAAGTTGATTCTTAGACTATCCTTATTATGGACGGAGTCACTTGGAAAGTTAAAAACATTTTTATATCTTTTGCTTTCTATTTTTGTTTTTTTAACACGTGGTAAAACAATATAATTAACTATATTGATGAGTCGACAATCGACGATCAATGTTCTACAAAGCTCGTATAGGCTCAAAACTTGGGCAAAACGTTTCGCTTTGCGTCTGAGGCTTGAATTTTTTTCTTCCTCTTTTTCACCTTCCCCAGACGGCCTTGATTAGTTTTTTTCCCCCCTTTTTTAGAAAGTCTTTTATTTATGCTATGATACTATCTAGATTATGTAATTACGATCTTGATGCTCTTTATTTTGGTGCAAACCCTAAAAGCATGTATGAAATTCTTATAAATATACTAAGAACTTGTCTAGTTAAAAAACTACAAAAAATATTTTAATTTTTGCATTTCAAAAACTTATAGGCTCAAAACTTGGGCAAAACGTTTCGCTTTGCGTCTGAGGCTTGAATTTTTTTCTTCCTCTTTTTCACCTTCCCCAGACGGCCTTGATTAGTTTTTTTCCCCCCTTTTTTAGAAAGTCTTTTATTTATGCTATGATACTATCTAGATTATGTAATTACGATCTTGATGCTCTTTATTTTGGTGCAAACCCTAAAAGCATGTATGAAATTCTTATAAATATACTAAGAACTTGTCTAGTTAAAAAACTACAAAAAATATTTTAATTTTTGCATTTCAAAAACTTGAAAATTGTATAACCGACTAATTGTAGGAATTATTAAGGCCCTGTCTGGTTCCAATTATCCTTTTTTGCCCGTTGCAGCCCACACATTTTGACCATCTCTCTCAGGGGTGGGACCTACATGCCTCCTCCAACGTTTTAATAATTGATTTTCTCACCCCATTTCAGCGGAACCAGACAGACGCTAAGTAAATATAGTATTTTATAATTTTAAATGTTTGATATGTATTATTTTAATTATTAAATTATGTAAAATGATTGAAAACTAAAATAATATTAAAATTAAGAAAACGTTTTTTACTTAGGCTCGATTAAACTCCTAAAATTTGAAGTTTCGTCTCCACACCTAACCACGTTTTATGCTTTTTAAAATTTTAAATAAAAATGATATTTAAATTTACAAAGAAGATGTTAACAAATGAGATTATTTTTTTTTCCGACTCCCAAGTAGGAAGGTTTTTATAATTGCAAGTGAGGATGATTTGTCAAATCGTAAAGGTAAATATTAGAAAAATAGTGTGATGTATCATTATGGACAAATTTAGGGATTGGCCTGAACTACCCGTCAAACAACATTTTTTTACCTTGTAAAAATAATTTTTTTAGATCACCTCTGATCCAGTCCTTATGTATCATAAAATTAGGGATCACAATGGGGTGGGGCCCTTGCCCCGTTTATCATCCCGTTTATTTTTTTTTTTTTTTAAGGTTTTGATAATTTATTTTTATTGTCCCAATAATTAGACTTAGACAAATAATTTTAATTTTAATTTGCTGTTAGAACTAATGAAAATTTTTATTTAAAGTACTGAATTCTAAAAAAAATAAATTAAAAAAGAAATTAAATGGGACGGGACGGGGCAGGGCGTCCCCACCCCAGGGCTAAATTCCCCGACCTGCATACTCGATTAAGCGAGTTATCCCTGCCC
>CAIGRO010266161.1:0-11990 GCA_903798355.1 Fraxinus baroniana
ATCCATGTAATTAATTTAGCATGTCATCTAACCTAGGAATATGATGACGATACTTTACCATTATATTGTTGATGGCCCTACAGTCGACACACATTTTTTAAGTTCCATCTTTCTTTGGTACAAGTCGTAGGGGCACAACACATGGACTCATGCTCTCCCTCACATACCCTTTACTTATTAAATCTTTCACTTGCCTTTGAAGTTCCTTAGTTTCCTCATGATTACTCCAATAAGCCGACCTGTTTGGAATGACGCTCCATATACAAAATCAATTTGATATTCAATGCCTCGAATGGGTGGTAGCCCATTAGGCATGTCCTTCGGAAACACGTCTTCGAATTCCTGCAACAATAGAAGTAGTCAAACTGGGGAGGGGTATGTTAGATTCCTCAAGATTGATGAATGACTCCTTATAAAGGAACAAGATCATAAGTCGGTTCTCAATTACTGCCTTCTTCAACTCACTCCCGTTTGAAAAGAAATTCACTTTTGACATTTCTCTCCTTCACAAGTCTCTTTTACTTTTCTCTCTTGTGGTTCTACTTTTTTTTTTGGTCTCACTTTTAGCCACCTTTCTATTTTCTCTCTTGCTCTTATGTTGTGAAAGGGTCAGTCTCACTCCTCTTTTCTCTCAATCTTTTTTCTTCCTAAGTTTTCAACTTGATTTGATTTTCATACACTTGTTGTGGTGTAAATAGTGCAAGAGTAATAGATTTCTCATCCTTAGTAAAAATGTACTTATTTTTGTACCCGTCATGAATCACCTTCCTATCATATTGTCATGACCTCCCCAACAAAATATGCCCGACATGCATTGAAACTACATCACACATCACTTTATTATGATACCGCCCAATTGAAAAACTCAGCAATACTCTCATATTCACCTTAGCCTCTCCATATTCATTCAACCATTGAAATTCATAAGGCCTAAGATGTTTTAACATAGTTAATCTCAATTTTTCAACAAGTGTTGTGCTAGCCACAATGGTACAACTATCCTAATCAATAATCATACTACATACCTTGTTGTTGATGTGGCACCTCATATGAACTATGTTCTCCCTTTGTTGCTCCAAGTCATCCAATTTGATTTGAGCACTAAGAGCTCACCCTGTAACCAATAGCTCTCTCACTGCATACTCCATTTTCTCACCATTGCTAACTTCTTCCAATGCTGACATGTCATCATATTTACCTTCACTATCACTAACCACTTCTCCATTGTCCAGCAAGATTATTATCCTCTTGTTTGGACATTGAGAGGCAATGTGTCTCGATCCCGAGCACCTAAAGCACTTGATATCCCGATTCCTATATGGTTGGGAATCCACCTTGTGTATAGCCTTACTGGCAACTTCCCCATTTCCCTTTGGTAGCTTAGTCCTACCTTTTGAAACATCTCCATCACCCTTATTATCATCCCACTTCGATTTGCAAGAAGAATTAGAACCCGATGTATATCTAGTTGTCCCCTTCCTCTTCAATTATCTTTCCACCTTATGTAGCGTGTCTTCCAGCTCCACATAATGTTGCAACTCTACGACATTAGCTATATCCCTATTCAAACCATTCAAAAACTGGGCCATAATGGCATCCCTATCCTCCTTAACATTTGCTCTAATCATCGTAATCTCCATCTTCTTATAATAATCCTCCACACTCCTAGAACCCTAGTAGAGACTTTGTAATTTTTTATGAAGCTCCCGATAATGATGATTAGGAACAAACCTCTTCCTCATGATAGCTTTCAATTCTTTCCAAGTATTAATAGACCTCTCATGGTTCCTCCTCCTAGATGTTACTACTTGATTCCATCAAATAATAGCATAATCGGTAAATTCAAGCACCGCAATTTTTGCCTTCTTTTCCTCTGAGTAGTTGTGACAGTCAAATATCAACTTCACTATCTTTTCCCACTCCAAGTATGCCTCCGGATCACTCCTTCCTTTGAATGAAGAAATTGTCATCTTAATGTTGCCCATACTTCTATCAGAAACCATCTCCAACAAGATCTCTACCCCTCTTTTCATGCATAACTCCTCTATCCCTCATTCTTCCTAGCTTGACATCAATCAATGCATCTTTATTGATATCACTATCCGCTTCCCAATCTTTAGCATATTCCGCTCTATGGTCCCGCCTTACTTGCCTCCAAGCGTTAGGAATTTCTCTAGATTGCTCTCGACATAAATTAGCAAGAAATGTATCTTGCCTATCCAATCTGTCTCTCACATCCTCAAACAACCTTTTGAACCGTCGTATCATCTCGTCCGACATGTTGACTTGATTATCCTTTCTGTTTAAAGTAGAACCGTCCCTGTCAGATATCATAAATCTATTTTGATATTTGCCTCACGTATATACGCTCGTGTATCACTCAAATTGGCTTTTTCCTTCTATTAGTCTCTCAACTCTACCTTTTTTCCATTCAATACTTTCTTGCAAGTGCTTCAAAAAATTAATTCGTTCTCAATCAAGATTTTAACTCTTGTGGAGTCCAAACAAAGAATTAAGTAAGGAAACTGATCTAGAATGACTCAAGAAGTAGAAATTGAATTTGAATGAAACGCTATTGATGAATTCAAAAAAAAAAAAAGAGATATTTCTTGAATTCAAACTGTACACTTTTGAATTTGGAATTTTTTTTTAACTCAAAAATGAACTTGTATGCTCGTGGCAATTTTTTTTTTCGAATTTTTTTTCTTACTCGAAAACTCAACTTGATACCAGGAAAAAAAAATCAGAAACTGATTTGGATGCTAAATTAGCACACAAAGAAGTATTTTATTCTTTTTTTTTGGGAATTTTAGGGATTGGAGAATGCGAAGAACAAGAAGAATGAGAAAAATACTCAAAGAAGAAAAATAATTAGGATATAACCTTGATTTTTGGAGCCTTATTCTGATACCAACTGATGCGAACCCATGTAACAATTGTACCTACGGAACCCACGACAAATTAGAACAACCCAAGAAAGCCAAGAATCAACGTTTGAGAAACTCGACCTAATAAATTATTGAACCAATAACCAAGACAATCGCTAACAATATTTTGACCTGAGATCACAAAACTTATGAACATTGCTTTGAATTTGTAGAATGCCACAAGAATTTAACTCTTGATAAGTTCAAAAATTAAAACAATAAAGAACGAGAAGAAAGTAATTTAGCCTCGCGATAATAATCTCAATAATTGTGTTCTTTACAATGAAATAATAGGTCCTATTTATACCAACTCCTAAAACCTTAGTTTACCACGAAAATATAACATAAAGATGATAAAAGATACCAAAATATAGAGTTGAACCAAAACATGATTTCTTTCCAAAAGTGCAAAAATCTTGTGTTGGATTTAACTATGCAGTAGCATAGTTATATTCAATGCGGTCGCATAGTAATTTCAGCTTGGCCTCTGTTACTCACGGATGCAAGACATGGGACCGCATGCCTGGTTCAACTATGTGGTCGCATGGTTGAACTCTATCACCCCTTCGTCCATTGCTCAAATCTCCATGCCCAACATAAAATTTGTCCCATTGCTCGTCGCAATCAATGTTTCGTCTACCATGCCTTGAGCAAGTAGTCCAATCACTTCTTTGACCCGCTTCGCTCACGCCCTAGTCATTGGACCTCCTTCAATAATCAACAGATCTTTTCCCGGACTTGTGTTAGTTGCATTGCTACCTTTGATCACATCATTGTGCCTTTTAAATTGACAATAAAAAATCTCTTCTATATAAAATTCTTCAAATTTAAAAAAAGTAATTATATATGTGGTGCCCTTCTAATTTCTGGGCTCTGTGCAATTACACTACTTGCACACCTCAGGGTTGGTCGTGTACTTGACTACTTGTCATCCAAGTACATTTATGAAATTTCACATGTTGAATTCTTCTTTATTTTCTTAAGGATGAGATCAATTGTAGCTTAGCATATGCAGTAGAGGGAGTTTATAAAAAGTTTCGAGTGTTTATAAATCGTTTCAATTCATGGGAGACCAAAAAAAAAAAAGGGTCATTTTACCATATAAACAATATACCTTTTAAGCCTCATTTTTATTTAATTAGATTAGATAGATTCATGTTGAATGTGCAAAAATTGCTTCTATGATTCAATAAAGAGGATATGTTGTTTTAACTTAAATATGATATTTATTCATGGTCTGTATTAGTGACTTGAGGAAAAAATGGTCATTGAAATCTAAGCTCGTTTAAGCAAAAATTATTTTATAGCTAATTATCTTTTTCAAACTTTACTTTAATGTAAATTTACATATTAGTTTGAATATTTCTCTCGAAGCTCATTGGTAACATCAAATCGAGTAGCACGATTTTTCCTTACAGCGAAACGATACAACAATAATTATTGTTGCACCAAACACGTAGGCAATAATATGTTATGTAGTCTAGCTCGGTTGCAAGCTCTGGGCTAAAGTCCAATGTACTATATAAATGATATCCATATGATCTTATGTAATAATTTTAATCAAGTGGTTCAACATAGTAGTAGGGTAAGTAAATATTTTGAGTTCATCTAGCCACCCATTTGAAGGGATTCTGTACACGGAGGTTTCGATGAAAGAAAATGAACTCGAATCAAGGAGATGTGCTCACTACATTATGTAAATATTACATTCAACCTGCTAAAGTCTATTGAGAGTCTCATAACGAGACTCAAAAATCGTTATAAGATACCAATTTGGCATCAAGAACACAAAATACCAACATGGTTGTCACTTGAATCCGAAAAAAGAGTCGCTAACAACATGTTAAGCACAAGTTAACACCTTCAGCCAAACTAAAAAAATAAAATAAAAAAGTCTTTAGTAGAAAAATTAAGAAATCTTCTCTCGATTAACTTGCCGACGCCATGACTCATGATTGCATGCTAAGTTTCGAGACAACCCAACACCTATTTTCACTAGTCACACAACTAGTAAACGTATAGACCATGATACAATTCCACCAATCAACCACTATGTCAAGAGTCTTAACCATGAAAGGAAGAGAGAGATTCAATGAACATAAATACAAGATAACTATCCATTTTATTATAGCATGGAAGCCATCATTGGATTTGAAGGTCAATAGTTATTATAACAAAGTTCAATGCCCATTGATTAAATTAACTCTATAATGTTCATTACTCGTATAAATTTTGGTAAAATCTCACTCTTAAACCAACCCCATTTTATTATAAGGGGTGGAATTTACAAAATTCCAATACTCGAAGCCTCATTTTGCAAAATATAAAAGCTCCTCCACGATTACGAGTAAAAAGAACTTTTATTAGCGTAAATTTTCCGACAGAAAACCTACAGGCAATTCAATTCAATGGCTAACAGCAATTTACCCCGGAGAATCATCAAGGTTCAACTTTCGATCTTCTTGTTATACACTCGATCACTCTTCCAATTTTACTCCTCACCTTTGATTTTTGAAAGTTAGGGTTTTTCATTATTGTTTCCTTGTATTTTTAATGAGTTTTAGTTTTTGTGATCTAATAGGAGACTCAGCGTCTTCTCAGCGAACCAGGTAAATCCTGTTACATGATTATAATTATGTTTTCTTGTTCATATTAAATATTCGAGCTAATTAACGTACGTTCATATAGACGTGCTATTTTTTTAGTTTGTTGTTTTACTTTTATAATATTGAGGTAATTCAGTGGTTTACTTCTATAACTTGTTACAGGCAAGATCGGAAGGATTCCATTTTAGTTTCCTAGTTCTGTCTGAGTTTTTATGAAATTTGATGGGGATTTCCCAATCCATCAAAAACAAACTCTTCTGAAGGCCTAATTAAATTACAGTTTGATTTATTTGAGTGGTTTTATGCAGCACCGGGGATAAGTGCATCTCCATCGGAAGACAATATGCGGTATTTCAATGTTATGATTCTTGGTCCAACACAGTCTCCTTATGAAGGTAACTGGAGATGGCATTTCCTTGCTACCAAATGGTTGTGCCGGCAGTTATCATGTCTCATATTCTGCTTTTCATGATTTAATATAATGTTTCTATTTTGAACTTTCTCATATTCAGTCATTGCATCCCCATTGAAATTTTCTCTGGATTTCATTAGAATAAAGTGGGTACATCTCTAGATATCAAGGATATTCTGTGTGCATGTACAGTACACGGATTGAACATTATGTCATAATCTAACTGCCCATCAGAGGGCGTTACAAGTTTTGATTGTTTTGAGCAACCTCTATCGCCATTTTCTCCTTTTGACCTTTCTTTGCAGGAGGTGTTTTCAAGCTGGAGTTATTTTTACCAGAAGAGTACCCAATGGCTGCTCCCAAGGTATTCTAGAAAGACAGGTTTTGATGGAATTATTATTCATGCACTTTGTTGTGAAAAATACTTCGTGGAGATGCTATATTTTAATGTTTTAGTTTCTTTTATATCACATTTTCGTCCCCCTTTGTTGTCCCAAGTTGACAATGTTTACAACTTATATCGAAGAATAACAATTTGTATTATTTTTCTCTCGTAGGCAAGCATAGTCACCAATTAGCAAGTTTTACTTTTTTGCACGAAGGATTCATTTTTGCTTGGGTTGGGGGTGGGGGGGGGGGGGGGGCCGGGGGGGGGGGGTGGGAATTTCAAATTTGAATTTCTTAAAAGGGGGGGGGGGGGGGGGGGCCGGGATTCTTTGGTGTGATTAAAAGGAAATTTCATTAATAATGAAGAGAAGTAAGCTCTGTAGGTCGCTGCATTTCACTGTTTCAGTTACGTGTGTTTAGATTGCATATCCTCCATTTACCTTATATATTTTTTGAAAATAAGTATGCCCCTTTGATGGGGTCGGCTTATTCCTTTTTATTTTTTAATTCATGGATTTTATTTTTTTAATATTTATTGCTTTTTTTATTCATTAGGGCTTATTGATTATTTCTCTATGGATGAGGGGCCGCTGTTTAATAAAACCATTGGAGGCTTACGCCTCATATCCCGCTCCTTAAGGCCATTTGTGAGACTTATGCCTAAGGCTAAGCCTCAAGATGACTAAGTTGTTTGTCGGTTTTTCTTGCATTTTGTGGACATTCTATTACGAGCCTTAGCTTGCTGGGCAATTTTCTTTCCTTTTACTAGGTTTATTAATGTTTGTTTGCAAGGTAAACTTATTTTGTTAATTTGTTTTATTATAAATTTTTAAAGATGGTGTATGATTCATTATGAGCTTATTTTTGTACTTCTATATTTTTTTAACTTAGGGCTTACGCCTCAAAGTGCCTTGAGGCTTGTTCCTCGCCTCACAAAGGCAAAACGCATAGGTACCCGATTAAAACTTTTGAAACATTATGATATGAGGACCTAAATATCAAATTTGTTCAAGGTTGCGTAAGGTTTTGTCTACAAAAAGCATGAGTGTTGATGGCCAGGCTTTGAGTTTATTGAGTAAAGTGCCATTTTGAGGTATCTTTCAATTTCTTATAAATTCTCATAATCTACATGTTTTAGGTGTGTTTATCATTCTCATTATTTGTAATGCATTAAATTGGTAGAGTACAGTTATGTTCTTAGCTATGCCATGAAGGAGAGCGCTTGTTGGTGGTGATACCTAATTGGAAGAATTGAACTACAGGGAGGAGATGATATGTGTGCATCAATATATTGATGCAACAAACGACCACCTTGATGTCATAACAGAGTAACACCTTCAGATGCTAGAGGTTGTGAGAAACAGACTGGAAACCTTGGCTGCACGTCAATCGACGACATGGCGGCTGACAAATGGGTGCACACGATGATTTTGGGATCAAAGCTTTGTTGAGTGTTGCATTTGATGGCAATGTGAATCTGTTGTCCCTCGTGATCATATCCCGATTCTGATTTGATCAAGATGAATATTGTCGTTAGGAATTAAGTTTCAAGATTGGCACTCTTGAGATCATTGGCGGTATTGAAGTAGAAAAAAATTTTGCCCTGGATGATGTCAATTTTTGATAGTGTGCTGATGTTCATTTAAGTGGTTGAACTTTTGAATTTAGATAATGTCAAATACGACATCAGTGAAGTTTGATTGGTTCTAGATTTAGGTGAGGACATATATTAGAATTTCCAACTTTTTGAAGTTGAGATATTTGAAGAATGATTAGGTGGTCATTTGAGCTCAAAGTTGGTGGTTCAATATCCTTTTCTGACTTTGTACAAAGATGAGACAGGTCAGCAATGCAATAGTCTCTATTGGTCTTATTCTTATTGTGCGCCTTGTGAGTGCTTTTAGATCCACGAAGGCAATCGCTCGGATGTTCCCCTAACCCAACCCGGGAATAGACTAGAGGGAACCACGACATGGGGAATGTGCGCTTCTCATTGCAACGCTCATTTTGAGTTGTGGATCATAGGGTGGGTAGCTTTATCTGATCAAGGGCTAGGCACAAGGGTCCAGGTATAATACTTTTCATTTGGGAGAGAGAAATTTTTTAAAATGTTTTAATAATAGCTGATTATCAAGGTGGGTTAATGAAAAAAATCAATTTTTTTTAATGTTTTAGTAATAGCAAGTGGAGTAGTGGGCTATCCCAAAGTAGGTCAATCATAATTTTTAATGTTTTGGGGTCCAAACCGAAAGCAAGTTAAATAAATCTTGAGAATTACGGAGCGCATGCCTCACAAGTCTTGACGCGTGTGCCTCACTCAGTAGTTTCTAAATTCAAAGATATTGTCATCATTAACATGCTTTTAAGTGCATCACCTTTGCTATTGTAGTACCCACCCCACTGCCACACAAAAAAATAGAAAGAAAAAAAAAGAAAAAAGATAAGGGAAACATAATAAGTCGCAGTATTTACCTTCCTTGGTTTTCTTGTATATCTTATTAGAATCTCCAAGAAACTCCTTTGGAATAATTTGTTGAATTAGGTGGCTCTGAAAATTATCTTATTTGATGGGGATATAATTGACTACATTATAATTTGCAGCTTAGTTTCAATACTGCTTTGTGTGCATTCATGTGTTTTTGACAAGTACAAGTTGTCTGTCCAAATTTTTAATGATTTTACACAGGATTGTTATGCTTTTTTTACTACTAATTTTTTAGTTGATATCGCCAGAACAAATTGTGTAATGTGCTGCAGTTTTACATGGTGCATTTGCATTTTAAATAACATTCTTGGTGTGTTTGACTAGGTCTTCTATGGCATAATTGATAAAACTTCTTGGCTACGGTGGTCTGACGAACACAGTCTGTCCTGAAAATCTCACTGCCGTCTTGACAACTATACATGTTTGACTCTCTATCGTGACATTTACTCCATTCGATTAGGAATGGTATTTTAAATTGTGAAATTTACAACCTTAAATCCTTGTAATTGGCCGTTTCTTCTTCATCTTTGTGTCCTTTGTTTTCCTCTCTATCATTCTTAGCTGTCAAAGTGGTAATTAAGAGGTCAGCTTGATTAATGACATTTTATAATTACTATTACAATAGTAGAGGTAGCAATGGGGTGGGAGGGGCTGGGGGTGTCCATTACCATCCCTGCCCCGTCGAGGATTTTTAGGAGGCAAGGCAGGAGCTGGACTGGGAGTAAAAATTCCCCATTTACTGTTCTATTTGATTATTTATTTATTTTTTTGAAAAAACGATTTAAATTAAAAACCATAAAATATCGTGTTTACTATTTGGGGTGGTGCAATGAAGGGCTGGGTGGGGAATTTGCCCATCCCTACTTCCTCATTCCTCTTGAGATCATTGATTAACCTGAGTTCATGGTAAATGGATGGCTATAATTGGAATCACCAAAAGGGGAATTTTAGTTTTTGTTTTGTTATGTCACCTTGACGGAAATAAAAATCAAGGCTTCTTTGCAACAAATCTTAGTAATTGAGATTAGTTAAAAAAGTTGGATCTAATTAAATGTAAATGTATTAGTTGAATGATCTTAACTGACTATTTATCATTAATATCTTCTAACAGGTTCGGTTCCTGACGAAAATATACCACCCTAACATTGATAAGGTTTGTTGCCCCAGTTTCAAGTGTTTGTCTCTGTCTAGGCCTGAGTCCAATATTTAAGTGTCTTGTTGGATTTTCTAAGCAGCTAGGAAGGATATGCCTTGATATTCTTAAAGACAAGTGGAGTCCTGCTCTTCAGATTCGAACAGTTCTTTTGAGGTACTGGAATTTATAGTGATCTTGTTTTACAAAAGCTTTTCATGTCTCCGTAAACTTGTGGAGATGACCTAGAACTTTAGAAATTGTATCTTTCTACCTGCATTATTAACCTAAAACTGAGATGATATAATCATTTTATGGTAGTAGCGGTAAACTGAATTGATTAAAGAAAAATGATTCATGAAGCAGACCCATATTTATGTGAAACAAGGCTTGGTTTGTTGTTTTTTTTTTTTGTCGAATTTGGTGGAAGTGCGATCTTCCAGCTTATCTAATTGCCAAATGTCACTGCTGCATGTGTTATATTTCATAAATAACCGTGAATTCACTTTTCGATTGTCTCCATTTAGCATTCAAGCACTTTTGAGCGCTCCAAATCCAGATGATCCACTCTCTGAAAACATTGCTAAGCACTGGAAGACAAATGAGGCCGAAGCTGTTGAAACAGGTAGGCTGTTAATTAACTTACGCTGCTTATAAGCAAAAAATCTAATGCTCTTTTCAGCAAAACCATTACTTACGGAAGTACATGTTCTCTGAAATCATGCAGCAAAAGAATGGACGCGTTTATATGCAAGTGGTGAGTGAAGTACATGGAACTCAGGGCTTTGATATAACGAAAAACATGTATTTGATTGAAGAAATTGATGATGCTCAAACCAATGGGAATTTAAATTAATGTTCTCAAAGGGTAGCATTACTATAAGATTATTCCTGCCTTTTGAATTCTGTAATTGGAGTTTTATAACGAGACGAGATACTCTTGTCGTGTCTTTTATTCCTTGTTGTCTCAAATTTTACCTTGGAACTCTGTAATTGGTTTGATGTACTATATTCAATTGTAACAATATCCTGCTATTTTGACTCTGTAGAATTGCTGTTTATTTATTTTATTTAACTTTTGATTTAAGTACAAAATGGTAAAATGACAATATATGGTGGAATTAAATTAATAAAATATTGAGAATAAGAATGCAACGACAAAAAGATGAGAATATAAATGTAAGAAAGATCCCAACATTACGTATGCGACTGCCTTACAACGGTGTCACTTGATTTGAGCCATCATCTTTGGGCTCGTTTTATTTTCATTATTGTAGAATGAGAATGAAAAATACAGTCGTCATTGGATCCATACAAAAGATAAAAATTTCAAATTGATGGCTTGATGTGATGAATAAAGGTCATATTTTTATTTTTATGGATGAAAATTAAGAAACAAACAGAGGCTTAACTAATTCTAAAATTCCTGTACTAAAAAAAATTATTTTGTATGCATCGATTTGTCATTTTATTTTTTCATAAATTGCCGACCATCACAATATTTTTTAATATTATTTTAATATACTAATTCACTTTGGAGAATGATTACAAAACATAATAATTGAAAATCTTATAAAAGGTCTTTGAGTGATTAAAACACCTTAAATTCTATTTGTCCACCGACATAGCCACCTAAAATGTTGACCAGGCAGTCAATATTTCAAACCCTCTTTTCTCCTTGTGTTGGGGCTTTTACACTACAAGTCGTTGTACGTCTTTGACTATATTGCTTCTTTTTAATAAGCATCCGTTTGAAAACAATTTAATTTTTAGATATTTAGAAATAGGCAATGAATAATTGAATAATACTTGTGAGTTAATTGAAATATATGGTTAAAAATTAAGCCCCTATTTGGTATAATTAAAATCTTAAGTCAAAGTCAACGTTTAATTTTAACTACACACTTTATTGGACTCGCAACTTTTCAAACATACTTTGCTCAAAATCTTATTTTAATTAGAGTAATGTTATAAGTCTCACTTAGACAAAAAAACAAATCGTGTAAGAAAAATGGACTCTCTCTCTCTCTCTCAACTGATG
>CAIGRO010266168.1:0-14183 GCA_903798355.1 Fraxinus baroniana
TTCGTTAGTTTTTCCGTTAAATCATAAAATTCCGTTAGTTTTTCCGTTAAACCAAGAAATTCCGTTAGATGGGCACTTTTTATATATAGAGATATTTGGCACGCCGTATTAATAGACGAATAACTATTTATTTATATTATATGCGTTTGATGCAATAAATATCAACATTAAATTATTTCGGGTGCTTATCCTCCTTTAGTCATATTATAATTTTAATAAGCTTTTGAGGAGAGTTTAGACCTTATTGTTTATTCATTTTATGTTAAGAAAAATTCATTGTAATGAAATACATAAATAAGAACTAAAAATTTCACTTTTTAAGTAAAAAAAAAAATCTTATGACTAAAAAATACTTATAAGTAAAAAATTGTTAATAATATGCAAAATATTCAATTATAAGTAAAATTTACTTACAAGTAAACAACCATTTTAAGTTATAACAAAAATGTAATTATAAGTAAAAAATTGTATATGAGTAAAAATTTACTTATAAGCATGAAATTTATTTTTAAGTAAAAATCTGTGTATAAGTAAACTTCACTGATATGCTATAAAAAATTCTTATAAATCGAAAAAATATAACTTCTATGAAGCATATCAATTATAAGTGAAAACTTACATATAAGTAAATTATTTACTCATGAGTTCAAAAGTAACTTACAACTAAAAGAAGTAACTTATAAACTAAAAAATCACTTAGAAAGAAATAAGTAAAAAGTTTACTTGTAATTAAAAACTTCACTAATATGTAAGTAATAAAAAATATTCATAACTAAAAAAATATTTTTATAAAATTAATTTTTCAATGTTACACCAAATGCCATAGTAGAACAATTCTACCCAATCCTATCCGTTAAATCCCGTATATAGTGTACCAAAAAGCCCTAAAAATATCACCTTCATTAGTTTTCTAGCATTGAGAGAAATAATTTTATGGTGGCATTTTCTTTTCACTTGCTAAACAAGAATTTATTAACTAGAGGCAAGTATTTATCTTGGTATAAACTGTTAGATAGGTTATCGGTTCACTCATCTTAATTGTTATTGCGTTTATCTTGATACAAATTGCACTTCTTAGAGGGCAAAGAAATAAACTGTTATCGTTCATTTGAGCATCAAAGTAGAATGCTAATCATTAGCATTTATAGCGGCTGAATTTGCTTTCATTTCTCCCTCGGAACATTGACTTCTTTTCCCAATGCCCCTTAATCGCTCTTGTGTGATTCACATGGCTAAGAATATTGTGTTTCATTCTCATATCATGAATAATGAAATTGAGTTTCACTTTGTTCTCGAGAATTATTATTTTTAGATTATCTCTATATTCAATATGTTCTTACCAACATCGAATCACAAATATCTTCACGACATCTATTGACCAAACTTCTTCTTTCGTCCCATTTCTACTACAGTTGGGAGTTTAGAATAAACAAGAGAGTTCATACGAAAAATTGGTTATAAGAAATCAAGTCGGCAACACAGCTCCTGAAAAATCTTTATTTAAAATAGCTTTTTTTTTTAAAAAAAAAAAAAATCTAATCAAAAGCAATTTCGTCTTCTATACGTAAGCCTGACCCTATCAGTCAGAAAAATCTGTGATTAATTAAGTAATTTTTGAGATGGGACATAAACATATGAATCATAGTTGAAATAATTTATTTATTTATTTATCTACTATTATTATGCTGGTAAGAAAGAGGTTGGTGAGATTTCGTAAATAGTATTTTTTATATTTATTTTTTTGTATTCTCCAGGTTATTTAATTTAAGGATTAATTCTACTATACTATATGAGTTGAATTCATTATTTAAAATGATTTTTATATATTAAAAAATTATATTGTTTAATAATATTAAAAACAATCCTGCAGAAACAATACTTTCATCAATATTCAATGAACTTGGACCATCATATTTTCCGGCCCTTGTGCAATGTACTAAAATATATACTATGATTCCCTAAGTTCATCATATTTTGCGGCCCTTGTGCAATGTATTAAAATACTATGATTGATGTGTATTACATTTCTAGGTAATATATCATGTCGACTAATCATGATATAGTTGTAAAGTTTGAAAATAAATCATGTAAAAAATTCAATGATAATTCATTCGATGTAAAGTATTCATAGATCTATTAGACTCAATTTCAATATGTTTCACCCATGGTGTTATTGATGTAATATTTACTGAGAAAAGTGGTAGCGGAGCATTGGGATGTAAATTAGTTTTATCAATAAAATTTACTGACGACCCCATATTCCACTATTATGGATAGATATCAATTATAGATGTTTGAGAATAACATAAAATTGGCAACAAATTTTATCACATACGACCATTTTCGTCAATAAGTGAATATAAAATAATATCGTTTTGTGATGCTTTTGAAGCGTAAGACAAACAAGAAAACTTAAATAATATCACTTTCCATACAAGTTAATATATTGGGATTATGTGTAAATGAGAGAAGGATGAAAATAATAAACAAATGAATATTGATGTTCAAAATTTTTCCTTTGCATATTTAGAGATTTATACTACATCTTAATTTCCACAATAATTTCAATCCAAATACCAATAGATTAATGAGTGTAACTTAAGATTGAGCCCTAAATTAATGACTAAAAGAAAAGAAAACTTGAAAGAAAAAAGAAGGTAAATTGTAGTTTGAAGTAAAGGATAAAACAAGTCTAGCAAAAATAAGTACTTGAGAAAAATAGAAAATGAAGATCACTATGTTTTTGGTTTTAAGGACTTCATTATAGGTTTTAGGTCCAATTTCATAGAAGCAAAACTTCATTCGTGTAGTATTTTCTTGTATAGGTACGTTCAACTTGACCATCTCATATATATAATTAGATGGTTTCTTCAGTTTTGCCTAATCTTATTTGATAGCTTAACCAAGTGAACATACAATTCAACATGAATTTGATCACAAGTCTATTTTTACAAGTTTTGTCGAATATTAACCAGTAAAACATACAATTCAACCATGGAATAAAAAAGTTCTAAACAATATAGCTATTTTCAGAAAGTAAAACACAAATTTCATTCAAGAAATATCGTGAACCACAAGATCAAAAATAAAAATTGGAATCTCCCATGTTCCAACTATATCAAAGGTGAAAAAAAGTATGTTTAATATAGACAACACTATTCATTTCGCACCGTTAAATAAAAAGAATTAAAGATCGAAAAGAACACGTAAATCAATAAGACAAGCCATTTTTCATTTTTTCACTTTTGAATTAACTTCCCAAAAGAAATAAAATTAAACAATGGCATTTTGGTAACTCTATTTCTCATCAAGGGTGAATATATTAGGCGGTCAAACACTGTCTCAAAGAATCCTCCGAGCGTCTCCGGAGCCCCCAAAACCTTAATATATACATAAAATCTGTACGTACAACGCGATTGATCTTCGTAAATTTCTCGAAATCCTCAAGTAATCACCTGCTCGAAAGGTAGAATTCTCTCTACTTCTTCTCTATACATACATCTGTTTGTCTATGCATGTGAATTCTTCTTGTTTTCCTAATAATTTCCTGTTCAAGTTTCGATTTTTTAATTCTATATCTGTTGAATTCAGGTGACGGATAAGTAGATATAAATCTGAATTAATTTATCATAATAATTAAGACCCTTCTTTTTTGTTGTATTTAATTTATGAAGTTCACATTTTTTTTTCACGGATCGATTCAATATTTTTAGTTTTTTTTTTTTAATTATACATTTTTCTTAGTGTTTTTGTGATATTAAATCTGTAAGGCCTCTGATAGATTAAATCCAATTTCCGTTATTTCTTATTTCATCAGTTTTGAACTGTTCAACAGGTGTTGCTGGTGGAAGAAAAAGGATGAATGGTAGTTCCCTTATGAATGTATAATTTTTGGTCCAGATTGCAAATTTATAATTCAGTTAGTGCCCCAACTGTGTTTATTTGCATTTTTGTGTGAGTTTTGACTCTATTAAGATTGAGGGTCTTCTTCAATTAGAGGACCCTACAGATTGGGATCATAGCAGTTGAGGTAACGGTTTCTGGGGGGTTTTCGGTTGGGTTTTCTATAACAATGCCAGCTGTACAGAAGCTTTATAACGCGTGTAAAGCATCTCTTTCGCCGAATGGACCTTTGTCAGAAGAGGCTCTCGACAAAGTTCGCAATCTATTAGGTAAAAGGAGAATAAATATTTTTCTTGTCATTTATTTTTCATATCACATTTTTAATCTCGATTCCTCCTAAATGTTTAAATGAGATTGTCGTATTAAATTAAATGACTGTTTTATGCTGAATAAACATATTTAATGTGTGATCTATCAGCACAAGCATTATATGAGTTGGTTATGCATTTGCCACTTGCCCGCTTCAGTTGATGAATATGGAAATATAACCGGATTGTGTTTGGTAAATGAGAATAACTTGTAACTTTTATGTTATTTACTAGAGCTGCGGTGTTTTTTTCTTTTTTCATTTTTTTATCAATAATGGAATTATACTTCATGCTTCCTGAATACATCGATGGACACAGGAGTTCAGATTCCATGAAATACGTATACCTAGTATTTATTTGAATTCCCCCTGATTTATTTGTGTAAATTTACGTTGCTTTTAAGATTGGCTGATTAGATCTTTTCTCATCTATGTAAAGGCAATGTAATGATTGTGTTGATGTAAAATCTAATATAACCGTGGTGAAAGGGAGATAATTGTGGCTGGTGATGATCCCATTGCCGACAGGTGAGTTCTGCTCGTGTAAAATGACAGTCGTGTCGCCAGCGCAATATAGCTGCCATGTGCACGATCATGGTGATATGACAGTAGTGGATAATGTTCTGCTTTAGATATTTTCTATGTAAACTTTGGATATGCCCATAGATTTTATATTCGGCTAGGTTTTACAAGCACTAGAGTTTGCCTCCTTAGTAATTCCTCTCTGTCTAACAAAAAAAAGAGGTTGGTGTTCATTTTTCAAATTAAATTATGAACCTCTTGATTTCATGTTTCCTTGCCTTTTAGGTCGTCATTATAGCAATGGTCACCTTTGGTTGGGATTCTGATTGGATGAGTAATAGTTTGACTTTGGCGCATTGAACAGCTCAAGTATTGGTGTAGAGTTATTTACGAGATTATGTTGGTTTGATATAGTCTGTGTCTTTCAGCATTCAAAACCAAGTTTTTCTAAGTTAATACTGAAATTCAACTCTATTGTGTCTATAGTGTTCTTGCAGTAAACTCTGTAACTCTTCCAACATCTTCACGGGCTCTTTAATGTGCATATGCACATTATTTTTTTCCATCCTTATATTTATTCTTGCATCCTTACGTACAATTTCACTAGAATTTCGTATGCCAATTTAGAAGCTTTGATTAGTGGCTTATCCAAATTTTTAGTGTTTAATTATTTTAGTAGGTAGTACTTGCTGGATCCAGGTAAATATAGTATATGATTACCAATAATTCTACTATTAGATGTTATCAACATTATTCACCACTATGCATTGCCACCACCTCAGTTGTACATCCTAAATGCACTGAGAATTTGGACTTTGATTAGGGCTTTATTAGCGTTATTCTCAGCCATGACTTGCTATTTGTTCAAGATTATTCACTTAACTTTCTTCAAATCTTGTTCATTATCTAGAGATGCAATATTTGTTTCTTTATGTCAAATTTATGATGGACGTAATGTGCTTGCATGGAAGAAATATTTTTCAACATGGTCAAGGGAAGTTATGAGTAATGTTGTATGATATGGCTAGCTGCTGCTTTCTATGTTTGGTTTCTTTTTCAGTTAAGAATAATAGCTCGTAGGAAGTGGGAACAGAACATTGAATTGAGACTATTCTGTGTCATCTTCAGGGTTGTTATGAGTTTCTCAATATTGGGCATTCCTTTGACAAGATTGAACTTCATTTTTCTTGTTACTTTTTATTGTCATATGCTGTTAAACCTTTTTGCAATTCCTCAAATTTTGCACGGTATCTTCATTTCTGAATTCTGATCATGTTAGTCCAATAACAAGGAAAAACATAGCTTCATGCTGTGTTGGAGTACTAAAAAACATTGCAAAGAGCCCACTTTAGGATTATGGTGTTAAAATATTTAGAGATTTTAGGAGTGAATGGTTGCCAGCCTTGGATGTTTTAATTCAATTGGTTTTTAGTATTCTTCCAGGGATAGTGACAAATGACAATTACAGAAGAAATGGCTGTAAGAGTAGTTTAAGAAGACCTCCAACTTGATAGGCTGTGGATAAGTATTATGTGTACGTATGGAAACGTTTGTATATGGCTTCTGTATGTGCTTGTGCATATGACAAGGTGAAAGCTGATTTGCTAGCTACATTGTTTCACTAGTTAAAAAATTCTTCTACAAATTGCTCAGCTCTATTTATATACTTTTCATAGACCTTGGGATTTAAGCTCTGTATACTGGCTAGCCCAGTAAGAGAAATTTTTTCAACAATTTCCATGAAATCTGAACTTCTTTTCTCATGATGCTCAGCAAACTGGAATGGATAAGAGGTATTGTTTTAATTTTCTGCTTCAGAAGGCAAAAAAAGGCACTACAGAAACATGGGAATGTATTGTTTGCGGAAAGGATTAAGGAATATTATTTTCTATTTCATAGATCTTCCTTTTGATTCTCTGTGTAAATTGATTAAAGAAAAATTCATCACTTTCACCCTCTAGTGCTCTCATCGTTTTAATGGGTTACATTCTTACTTTGTCAAAGATACTTTGAAATGATTGAGCAAGCTTTGGTTGGAGAAAACCTTTGGATTCCAAGATATTCCATGATGGGTAGTAGGAGACTCTGCTGGGAAGCTGATCTAGGGTAGAGATAAGTATTTTGTCAAAATAACTTAAACTCACAACCTTGCTACGGGGGATGCGATTCTGTTTGGATCTATTAGAAGTTATTCATTAAATTTTGTGGTGAAGAAACACCTCTAATGTCTGTTTAGACCACTCTAATTTTTTGAGGAACACAAATGTGATCTAATAAAATGTAGTTACATTATGTATAACAAAGGACAAAAGCATAGGAAAAGGAATTAATGTGTGTGTATGTGTATATGTACTATAGAAACAAGAAACAATTTTTATTTTTCTTTATGGATTTCCATTGGATCATGAGTATTTGTGATATGTAGTGCATCGCTGTAGTTTTATGATAAAAAAACTGACTGATGCTGCCCTCAGCTACATAATCACATTCGAGTCTCGTACTATTTGTCCAGAATCTCCGATTATCATCCTAACAGAAAATGTGTCAAGGCAATATTGGAAGTCCATATGTTCAATACTATTTAATTTTTATCAAGTGAATTCTTGGAAAGAAGATTCTGGCTGTGCTTCTTTGTGCTTCTTTCTGGCTGCTGCTATTCATGCGTATTTTTGACCACCTAGTTTTGGCAGAATTCTGTATCTAATATTTTCCCCTTCATTTATCGTGAAATATTTAGTTAAAGGCCACATTATCTATGCATATTGCTTTACCATTTTACACCTTTTGTCTGTAACTTGTTTGTGATTGTCTGACATTCTTATTCTGATTTCAATAGTCAGTCCTCGATTTGCTAGCAATATTGCCTGTTAACGTTCTATTTTCTTTTGGTCTCAGACAAAATCAAGCCTTCTGATGTAGGTCTTGAGCAAGAAGCACAACTAGTTCGTGGGTGGAAAGGTTCCTTGAATGAATGCAATGGTGGGGGCCTTCGATCACTGCCACCAATCAAATACCTGCATCTGCATGAATGTGATAGCTTCTCTGTAAATATCTTATCATTTTGGTTCATCAACCTTTTATTTTGTTTTCTATTTTTAGATTTTTTATAATTTTTGCTTGCTGTCAACATGATTTTGATTATGGTGGTGGTTTATGTTTAATTTCTGTTTTTGAAACTATACAATCGTATAATTGAGAAAAAAAAAATATTTCCTGCAGATGGGAATATTTTGCATGCCACCTTCCTCTATCCTTCCTCTTCACAATCATCCTGGGATGACAGTTTTCAGTAAGCTGGTATATGGTTCATTACATGTAAAATCCTATGATTGGATTGACATACCTGGGCCTTCTGACCCATCCCAAGGTGATTTGTTTCAGTCAGATACTTTCCTTTTATTCAGTTATGGTGCTGGTGCTAAATGTTCTATGTGGAAGAGCTTGAGTTAAACAAAGTGAAGCGTTATTTGGAATACAACACAGCAAACCATCTTTAAAAAGGATTACTGCTGCTTAGTTTTTAAGATGTATCGGTGTATTCTTTCTTCTTCGTGTTTGAGGTGAATTTGCCTAATCTAAAGTTCCCCATATTCTTGTCTCCAACACTCTGTCTCACATAGGTACGAGCTTTGTGAGTGGTTTACAAGGATATTGGGTAGCTTTAGCTATTGTCCAAATTCATGTTTCTGAAGGTAGTAATCTTCCCTGTGTTGTCTTGGTTGTTGCTAACCACTCAGATGATTCTAGGCTTGTAGATTATGCCATGAATGACTGCAAAGATGATATCATGCATCTTTTTCTCTAAAAAAAGGAGTTAGTCAGATGTGGTGGGGGTAACGTGTGTGGTGGCTGTAATACCACATCCTAATGAGAACTATTTAAGCTGTATATAAGAATTTGGGCTAGGTGCCTGTGGACTAGGGAAAAAACAATCCACCATGGAAAATAATGTGGTTATTATTAAAATGAAACATTAAGTCTAGGTTGTGTACAAGAATCTCGATGTACTTTTTTCTGGTCGAAACACCATATGTCTTCTCATGGCTATTTGTTCTCTTGAAGATTAACTCCTCCTTTTCCTAAATATATTTCAAGTTTGTTAGCATTAATTTCATTATATTTCTGATATGGGATTTGAGCAGTTGCATTACTCTAGGTTGCAATTCAATCTATATTCCATGGGTTCTCTCTCTCTCTCTAAAGATAAATGCATTCTTGATATATTAATTTTATATTTGAAATAAAGGGCCTCATTACATTGACTATGTTTGGCCCCCATTCTTTTAAAAATTCATTTTTCCAAAACTCATTTTCAACCACACATTCTCCCATAAAATAATTTTACACAAACTCAAAACTTTTCCTTATTTTTTAACCATACTATTCCAAATGCATTTTGGCCCAAAAATGGGGCTCAAACGGGGGCATTGTTACTTTGAACTTCACTTCTAAAATATTAGTTGCCGAGATGTTCTGTGTCCTAGTTGAGAGCTGCAAGTTGCCTTTTTACTGCCTGGTTTGTCCCTTCTGCTAATGCTTGCTGGTCGCTGGTAATAGGAAAGTAACAACTTGAGGCTTTTTTTCTTTTTTCCCCTTCCTGTTTTCGCATTAAAAAATAGAAATTCAAAAAGTTTTGCAAGGGGATATGGCCATGTTAAGAGAATCAAATGAATATTTGTTTTTAATATTAAGAATCGAAGAAACATGTTGAAGTTATCTGAGGTCTGGGGATTTTTCACCCTTAGAAACTTATTTGGGTAGTTTTTTTTCTAGCACAGTTGTGAAGGTCTTCATCCAGCAATCCATTAAGTTGTATAATGCGTGAAACTCAATTTATGAAGACGTTACATATATGCATGATTGGACTCTGCAGGGCATAACTCTATATTTTTGCATATGGAAGAAAAACATCGTCATCTTATTCTTCTTGACATTTGCTTTGTTCATTAAATTTACTTTAATTTTTTCAGCAGCCCGGCCTGCAAAGGTGGTTAAAGATTGTGATATGACTGCTCCTTGTGAGGCAACAATTCTCTATCCAACTAGTGGAGGTAACATCCACTGTTTCAAAGCGATCACTCCTTGTGCTATCTTTGACATTCTTTCTCCACCATACTGTTCTGAGGATGGACGACACTGCACATATTTTAGAAGGTCTCCGACGGAAAATCTACCCGGTAACAACTCTATTTTTCATCAACTAACATTTGGAGCCTGTTTGGGATAGCTTTCTCTAAAGCTCTTTTAACCAAACATGCCCAAAGCAACTTCTTAGTCTGAGACTCTGAAGTAGCTTTTGACGTTTCAAAATCCCTACGAAACAGGCTTAGTCATTTATTACTTTTAGACTAAAGAGTAAACTTATCTTGCTCTTTTCATTGTCTCTCAAGATACTCTCGAGATGGACGGAGTGACGATATCAGAAGTTGCCTGGTTAGAAGAGTTTCAGCCTTCTGATGACTTCGTGGTTAGGAGAGGGCAATACAAGGGTCGTGTTATCAAAACTTGAGATGATTTTTGATGATATTCATATCCATTGTTGCCTTGATTGGGGAGTTTATTTAGTTTAATTGAAGTTTCAACTTATGTGACAATAATTTTTGCTGACTGCAGAAATTAGACTTTGAGATGTATATATTTGATGTGTTAGATATTATTTTCGCGACCTCACCCTAAAATAGTAAAAACTTAAGCTGAAATATGGACGTGGTGACGCCTTGACATGGTTCGTTTCTTGTATTTTAGCCGGTTTCTCTTTTCCCATGTTTGTCTCATTTGCTATCGACTTGCCATGACTTGTTGCAGCATCAATGTTTCATTGCCTCGCACTATGTTTGCCATTGTGGACCTAAACGGGCAGGGGCAGATTTACATGGACTAGCAGGACAGAAATTTCCTGTTACGATTATCAGGAAAGAGTGTGTGCAAGTGAAATCCAAGTGTTCATCTTGTCAACTAAACTTGCATTCATTATTTCAGCAGTCTTCTAAGTAAAGACCAAAAGGAATATAATTAAACTGAAATGTATAACCCGTTCCACACAGGTAATAGCACAAATTAATGCATCGTGTGGCTCATGAAAAGCTCACTTATTACCTAAACGTGAGAATACAACACCGTTTCATAAAGTATACATGAAATTATGTAACAGCTACACACTGCTGTAGGACAAATTAATGCATCGAGTGGCTCATGAAAAGCTCACATATTACCTTAACATGACTACATGAGACTAAATCCCCCGTCTCATAAGGTATACATGAAATTTTTTATGATAAATTGAAAAAAAATAGAGGTACAATGCTTCAGTAGATATCTGTTGAAATAACACAGAGTACTTGAAAAAAAATGCTTCCAGTTATATTGCTTTTACACACTTCAGATATAGATCAGAATAACTTCATATTTTACATCTCTCATAACAAAGACAGAATAGTACTCCACTATCAGACAAACAATTATAAACAGCATGAAACCTGCAATATGTTTTGAACAAGATCCTACAGCAGAAATAAGAGCTTTGGTGCTTTTGAGTGGGACTCGTTTGTTTATTTTGGAAGATCGTGATTGATTTGTGTTCCCCTCCATAACATCGAAATAATCTATTTACTTTCCAAAAATGATGCTCGAGTGAATAATATATTGGAGCTCAAAGTGATGAAGTGAAATATGTTTTGTTTTGAAGGGAAACTAGTTTAAAGTTATCGCACATAGGAAAATAAATAAAGACAATGACCACTTTAAATATGATTACACTTTAGAAAAATATAATCATGCGTAATATAGTGGCTCTCTTCACGTATGCATTCAAGGGTGCAAATCACGGATCGAAATAGGCTTCAGGCCTTGAACTTGTGTACGTGCGCAACTTGCGTACACGAATGTCGAACTAAATGGACCTAAAAATTAGCACTTAAGAAGGTCCACATTTTGCCTTTATATTTATTTAGTCTTCTTCCTCCCTTACATACACGTGAAAAAAAAAAAAAAAATCTCCTCTCTAATATGTAATATTTTGGCTAACATAAATTTTAAAGTGACTTATTTTAGAGACTTTACTTGATTTAGAGTTCAAACGAACCCTCACAGGAAATAAGGGAAATGTTGTTCCATCAGCAACAAACAGACAGCAACGGTCTCCAAGTGTGTATTTCTGCAAGCTGCTAACCGATGTCTAGAAATATCAACACCAGTCACAGTGCCAGAATATCCAAGAAGGTCCAATATCATGCAAAGTTGAGCACCTGCATAAAAATGGAATCTTGAAACATATGAATTTCAAAGGCTCATAAAGAAGAACATGATCTTCACTTGATATGTACGAACTTTAGATTGTTTGAACAATGCATTCTCTGATATTATATTTATATGCAATTGCTTGAAAATTGCAAGGTAATTAGTCACCTCATTCCATGGTGTTGTTGAGTAAATATGGATGAAGGCTAATACAAACTAGGAACTTTATCAGCCAAGTAGTAGAACATCATAAAAAGAGGAAAAGAAAATTCAACTCATCAGCTCCAATCAGATCTTTCAAATGGAGAGCTTCATATATTCCCATGACAAGCAGGAAATAAAAACTGGTTCATTCATGCCACAGCCTCTTTTTGGGAAAAAATAAAAGACAATAGCCGTTCCAAATATCTCTCATGAGTAAATAATTTTTTTTTTTTTAGTTTTGAAATCCAGTGTAACCTAATTTTGAACTCTTAATTTATATTATCAACTTTTAATTTTCAATTGATTATTGTGTATTGTCTTAATAATTGGAAATAATTAGCCAATGTTTCTATGATTTGTTAACGACAACGAGTTGAGAGGTGGATTGCTTATTTAGACAACATAGTAAAAATTAGAATTTGGATCGCAAAATTAATAAAAAATGTATCGATACATTTTTATTAATTTTGTGATCCTTAATTGAGTTCTTTTTTGATTGAATGCTTTTAATTGAGATTTATTTAGATAGTCCTTGTGAAAATAATAATTCGGATTCTTTAAATCCACTTTACTACTTGTTTATTTGTTATAGTACACTTTATTTCAGATTTTTTAAATCCATTTTATCAAACAAGTTTTTCACCACTAGTATCGTCATAACAAGTATGAATTGCTAGATCGACACCACTACTTTTATTTCCAAATATACCATAAAACTTTCTTATTTAGCACATGTTTGATTTTCATTATTTCAAAATTTATTTTTTTCTTAAACTTATTTTCAACCATACATTCTCACAATGAATATTTTGTACATAAATTCAAAACTTTTGCCAATTTTTTAGTTTTTAACCACACATTTTTCGAAAATTCAATCTTATAAAATTCATTTTGATGAAATAATGAGCGTCAAACATAGGCTCAGCGGATGTCTGGCACTAATTTGTGAAATATTTTCATTAGAATTTTATATCTCAACTATTTATTATTTAACAATATTTGTTACATTTTAGGATGCATGGTAACAAAAAAACATCTCACATGCAAGTGATCGATCATCCTTAATCATATCTGGTCCAAGTTACTATCGTGCATTTTGTGTCAAGTTGAAGGTAATGCCTTTAAATTTGATGGTACCACCTTGAATGTGACGCTTCTAAATTTTCTGGTCCCGCCTCACGAATATCGTTCATAGTCAATAAAACTAAAATCAACATGACCCAAAGAAAGTCAAGATCTTGACTGAGTCATTTTTTCGCATTCTGAGTCAAATGGAATTCTAGTTTCAACATGAAATAAAATATAAAGTTATTACATCCTAATGCCAATAGTTAAACAATCATCTAAGTCTGCAGAAAAGAAGACGGTAACATACATATCAGAATGAAGAATTATTCTGTGATAGTCAAAATTTTAAGTCCGTCATATACCAATTAGCAGATTCCTATGTTTCAGAAGCTAAAATTTTACTCACATAAAAATTGCTTATAACATGCGTGTGGACCGATATGTATGCACATATGTGGATATATAGGTAATATTTACAAGCATTAAGATAACTGTTTTGACAACTAAAGAGCAAACCAAATAGAACTACCATCCTCTCAACCAGAGAATCCTCAAAAAATATACAAACTAAGACCTGCAAGAAGTTGTAGGCCTGTTGTGAAACAGAGGAATGAATCTTTTTTGAAGTTTCTATTAGTTGTGATGCAAGCAAGATATCAGAGAACATGTACGAGTCTTTCATCATCCATATATTAAGTTTAGTCTCATGTTTCTCTTTAGAGATGTACAACTGTACAGAAGAAAATAACCCAAAGCCTAACAATGAATCTATACAGGAATTCATTCTTTATTGTGACCGTCAATCACTAGATGGGAGATAGGAATCAGAATTACAGTTACTAAATCATTGCCCTCTAGGATAACAAAGCAAGCGCCTCCAGAAAACCATAGAAAACAGGAAAAAGTTGCACCTTTTTATCATCTTAGAAGTCCATTAAGCTAA
>CAIGRO010266172.1:0-14973 GCA_903798355.1 Fraxinus baroniana
AAATTTATGTACAAATAGATTTATTGAGCTAGTATAATGTAACTATAGAATGGAAGTTAGATTTTTTTTTTATAAACAAAAAAAAAAAAAAAAATTTGCTTAATGGTGATTAAAATTTGTAACGTCAGTCAAACTTGTAGGTTTGAAGCATTGATTCAGTACTCACAACAATTCGTTCAGCTGATACCAGAATTATCGGTTTAGTTTTCAAATCTGCTTTTGCATTCTGGTCGCTACATACTCCAGAATTCTTGTAAGGTACATTTCGTTCAGCCATGGAAGAAGAAACACTGACAAGTCATGAAGTACCAATGGTTAAGATAGCCGAGCACGACGAGACTAATGCTGTTACTTCTAAGGTAAGATTTTTCTTTGTGCAATGAACGTTTTGGCCAGTGTTTAATGTCATGATCAATATTTTCAAAACTTAGTGCAACACTTCGCAAGTGTGGATAGAGTTGGTTTTGTAAGGGGTAAAGTGCAAGACTCCCCTGGGTCCATTGTACACACTTTTTATATTCAAGAAGAAAGAAATGGTCTAAAAAATTGGTATGTCCCTAAATTTTAAGTTGAAATACAATATTAGAGTAGTTGCATTAAGGCAAAACGGCTAAAATTTGATTTCAGTCTTGGGTTTCTTTTGTAGTACCAACCTATTTCATATTGTAATAAGCATTTCAACTAAGCATTTTGATCCATAAAGCATCTTGAAATGCCATGTTATTGGAGTTCTCTTTCAACGTGGTACGTGTTTCTTTGTTAATATGAATTTCATTTTAGGTTAAAGTAGAGGACATTGAAACTGCCCTTGATGGTGAATTCATTAAAGTAGAGAAGGAGTCTTTTGATGCAAAGGATCGTTCCATTACTGCTGAATCAAATTCCATGATAGATGAAAATCCGTCTGTCGTTGAGCGAAGTTCCAGCAATTCAGCAAGTAGGGAGTTTTTAGAAGCACAAGAAAAGGTTAAAGAACTTGAGCTTGAATTGGAGAAAGTTTCTGGAGTGTTAAAGAAGACCGAATCCCAGAATGTTCATCTGAAGGATGAAATCTTGCATACAAAGGAGAAACAGCAGGAAACTGAAAAGAAATATGAAGAGCTTGAACTTAGTCAGAAAAAACTGCAAGAGCAGATTGCAGAAACAGAGGAGAGATATGGTGTACAGCTTAAAACTTTGGAAGAGGCATTACAAGCTCAAGAAGAAAAGAACAAAGAGTTGACAAATGTAAAGGAAGCATTTAATGGTCTTAGTCTTGAGCTCGAGAGCTCAAGAAAGAAGATGGAAGAGATTGAACTAAAGCTGCAAACTTCTGCTGGCGAATCCAGGAAGTTTGAGGAGTTGCACAAGGAAAGTGGTTTGCATGCTGAATCAGAGACGAAGAGGGCTTTAGAACTCAAGAGGTTGCTTGAGTTGGCCGAATCTAGTGCTAAAGAAATGGAAGATCAAATGGCTTCTGTGCAACTTGAACTGAAAAGCTTGTATGACAAGATAGCTGAAAATCAGAAAGTAGAAGAGGCACTGAAGAGCACCACTACCGAATTATCTACAGTTCAAGGGGAGTTGGAGCTTTCGAAATCGCAAGTGCAAGAAGTGGAGCAGAGACTAGCATCAAAGGAAGCTCTCATCAATGAATTGACCGAAGAATTGGAATTGAAAAAGGCTTCTGAATCTAAGGTCAAGGAGGACATTGCAGCACTTGAGAATCAGTTTTCATCAACAGAAGAAAACCTTCAAGGGAAGATATCTGATATAGAAGATTTAAAATTGAGGCTGGGAAACGAGGTGAGTGCCAGAGAAGAGCTCGGACAACAATTGAATAGCCAGGAAACAAGGATTACATCTGTTCGAGATGAACTAGCCAAAGTCCTTAAAGAAAAAGAAGCACTTGAAGCTGCTGTGACTTACCTAACCAATGATGCTACCCAGACGAAGGAGTTATGCAATGATCTTGAGGCTAAGTTTCAGCAGTCAGATGAGAATTTCTGCAAAGCTGATTATCTTTTATCCCAAGCATTGGCAAACAATACTGAACTTGAACAGAAGTTGAAAACCCTTGAAGACCTTCACAGCGAGTCTGGATATGCTGTCACCACAGCTAACCAGAAAAATGTAGAGCTTGAAGACATGGTGCGAGCCTTGAGGGAAGCTGCAGAAGAAGCAAAATCACAACTCAGAGAATCTGAGACACGCTGTATAGCAGCAGAGCAAAGGAGTGTTGAGCTTGAACAACTGCTTAATCTGGTAGAACTCAAAAGCAACGATTCTGAAAGAGATTTGAGAGAACTTTCTGAGAAATTGGCTGAACTGAATGTCATACTGAAGAAGGAGGTGGAAGAGAAGGGACAATTGAACATCCAATTGCAAGAAAATGAGGACAAAATAGCTCAAATTAATTCTGAGTTAGGAATATCAACTGCACGGAATTCGGACCTTGAGCTAGAACTCAAGAATGCCATGGAAAAATGTGCCGAGCATGAGGGACGAGCAAATACAACCCATCAGCGAAGCATCGAACTTGAGGATCTAATGCAGACATCACATGTCAAGGCAGTGGAGGCCGATAAAAAAGTGAGCGAGTTAGAGCTACTTCTTGAAACAGAGAAATATAGGATCAAGGAACTTGAAGAGCAAATAAGCACACTAGAGAAGAAATGTGGGGATGTGGAAGAAGAATCCTTGAAAAGCACTGAGAAGATTTCTGAACTTGAAGGACAACTTGAGGCTGTTCAATTGAAAACGTCAAGCCTAGAGGTTGCACTACAAGCTGCCACTGGAAAGGAAAAAGAACTGACCGAGCACTTGCATATGATTGTGGAGGAGAATAGGAATTTAAAAGACGCATCAAAAACCTCAAATGAGAAGCTATCTGAAGCTGAAAATCATGTTGACATTTTGAGGAATGAATTGAGTATTTCTCAACAGAAATTGGAGAGCATCGAAAATGATCTCGAGGCTGCTGGAATGAGAGAAAATGAAGTTACAGAGAAGCTCAAGTCAGCTGAGGAGCAGTTAGAGGAACACGGAAGAGTGTTGGAGAAAGCTACCGCGAGAAGCACAGAACTTGAATCATTACATGAAACTCTAACAAGGGTCTCAGAGCAGAAACTCCAAGAAGCATTAGCTAATTTCACCAGCAGAGATTTGGAGGCAAAATCTTTGAACGAGACATTAACAAGTCTTGAAGATCAAGTTAAAAGTTATCAAGAGCAGCTAGCTGAAGCAAATGAAAGATATGCAACCGTGAAGGAGGAGCTTGATCAGATTGTAGTGAAGTTAGCTTCTTCTGAGAATGCCAATGAAGACTTGAAACTAAAGATTTTGGATGCAGAAGGTAAAGCTGAACAGTCTGTTGCAGAGAATAAATTGTTAGCTAACACCAACTTGCAGCTCAGTAAACAGGCTAAAGAACTTGAGGAAAAGTTAAATTTGGCTCTTTCTGAGAAGGAAGTCTCTGATAAGCAGCTTGCTTTTCATATGAGCACTATCACTGAATTAACAGAGAGGCACTCAAGAGCCTCTGAACTTCAATTGGCAGCTGAAGCCCGCATTTCAGGAGCCGAAGCACAGTTGGAGGAAGCTGTCCTGAAAGTCAATCAAAGAGATTCAGAAGCAAAGGACTTCTATGAGAAGCTAAAAGCTCTAGAAGAACAAGTGAAATTGTTTGAAGAAAAGGCTCAGGAAACATCGTCGCTTTTGCAAACTAGAGAAGGAGAACTGGAACAAACTCTGTTGAAATTGAAGGATCTGGAAAGAGAAGTTGAGGAAAAATCAAAGCTTTCTCAAGAACTGGCTTCATATCAGTCCAAGTTAAATGATTTGGAAACCAAATTGTCAACTGTTTCTTCTGAGAAAAATGATACAGTTGAAGAGCTTCAGTCTGCAAAAAAAGATATAGAAGATTTGACACACAAGCTTGCTTCAGAAGGCCAGAGGCTACAATCTCAGGTTAGTCTATGACAATATATCTCAAAAACTTTCCAATCACTCAAATGGTTCTACTATTTTCTCCACTAGCGTATTTATTCTCAAGTATCTTCTTCTTACAGATATCTTCTGTCATGGAAGAAAACAAGTTGCTTAATGAAACAAATATGAGTTCCAAGAAGGAGCTTCAGACAATGATAGTACATCTTGAAGAGCAATTGAAAGATCAAGAATCTAAGTTGGAAATTCTCAACACTGAAGTTGGTCAGAAGGCCGAGTTACAAAGTCGTCTAAAGGAGCTTGAAGAACATTTAGCAATTGCTGAGGCTAGAGTTAAAGTAGAGGTAGTGCACATTTTTATGGTTTTGGTACTCATTATTAAGCGTAGATCTTATATATCCAAAGTGGCTGTGGAACTCATATTATTTAGTGTAGATGTTATATCTTTAGGTCTCTTAGAGCAAAGACATTTTCCTTCAATATAATTGGCCATTGAGTAATCTTACTTAGCTTTTGAATTTTATTGCCTGAAAACAGAACGAGTCAAGCTCTCAAAAGAAGTTGGAACAAGAAGCTTCTTTGAAGCAAATATTTGAAGAACTTGACGCCAAGAACAAACAAGTCCTACTTTTGGAAAATCAAGTTAAAGAGCTCGAGCAGAAGTTACAGCTAGCAGATTCTAAATTGAAAGAGAAGGTTAGGTTTCTTTCGGCCTACTGTTCACCAGAACATGTATATGGTGTCTACATCTTTGAATATATAAGGGAACGGGAAGGAAAACTGCACACAGATATACGTGAAACAATAGAAGTTAGAAAACTATACTCAGGACAGTGTCCCATATTACATGCTTTATTACTTTGACCCATTTATTACCATGGCATGCATGTCTGATAACACACTTGCAATGTGTCTGACCATTTAGAAATTGATAGATTCTTAGACATGGTACCAGTCTCAAGTGAAAATATGAGTCTCTTCTCATATCATTTTTTAGAGATAAAATTATTCCCCCCTTTTTTTTTTTTTTTTTTTTTTTTCCTGAAAATGCACTGATGCAACCTTTTTCCCTAGCATTTACACGTAGAACAATCCTTCTTCGACCAAATAGCATTTACATGCAGTTAGCTTGGCATACGTTATCAACTAATACCATCTTAAACTTAAAAATTCTATAATCCAAATTTTAGGTTTGGAAACTAGAATTTTGTACAAAAAGCCCAAGTAATTATGAGAAGAGAATTAATTTTTTTTATTTCATCACCATGTGAAAATGATTAAAGAGCTGCTCGCTGCTTCTAAGGCAAGGTATCGTGGCTTCATTCTTGATGAATCATAACATTTAACTGATAATACCGAAACTTAAATAACATTTAACAAATGTGACTTCCATCTAACTAAGGTACTTTAAAGTTAATATATAGAAAAGTTTGAGTTTTCATATATCTGAATTGTAATGCAGGATGTTACCTCAACAAGGGAGGAAATAGAGGTGAAAAGTCGAGAAATCGAACCTTCAACTTCGACCCCAACAAAAAGGAAGAGTAAGAAAAAATCAGAGCCATCTTCTGCTCAAACAACGTCCTCAGATACACATGTCAAGACTGCTGAGGTATCCCCAGCCACGACTTTTAAAGTCGTTCTGGGAGTGGCGCTAATTTCAGTGATTGTTGGCATTATTCTTGGAAAAAGATACTAAGGCTTTCGAGTTTTTCAGTTTTGCCATTTGCATTTTTTTTTTATCAGTTTGTTTTGTTATACTAAAAACATGTAAGGTGGTTTGCTTGTGATGGCATTTATTTTGGGGCTTCTTGTTGGTGTCAGGCTGTTGGTTTTCAGTTAAATCCTGACCTGTACTTATAAGAGGAAATGAAGAAGAAAAATAAATATTTATTGCAATCAAGTTTTTAATCAAGCTTTTACATTTTGGTGTCAATTATACTTAAGTCCCGTTGTCTAGAATCTAGATTGTAGCAATGCAAGTTTACTAATATTTCAATCATGCTACATGTACACATTCTCCTCTACATTAAGTTTGATACTCTTGTGCATGGAATTCATCATAGTCATTGATTTCTACAACACCCCATCACATCCTTGGCCTGATTTTGATACATAGGTGAATTGTTAACAATGTCAAGAAAAATGTACATATAGCTTAGTTCTTGATATTATTAGAACCTAGTATCCAGAAGTCTGTTTACTACAGCTAATCTTCCATTTTTTATTTTTTATTTCTTTGTCGTGAAAAGTAATTGCCATTTTTCTCGAGCTGCTCCCGAGTAGCTTGGGGAGGTGGACTTGGGACAAAAAGGTTGGTCGAGAAGGGTATTTTTGGAATATAAACTGGACATATCCTTCTATATAAAATCAAGAGATTATGTTTCATTTTCTCTCCAATATGGTTTTTCTAAAGAAATCTCCTCGTGGATTTAACTCTTAATAATGGTAGTGTTGCAAAGAGTTCAAAAGTTTTCATTCTATATAAAAAAAATATAGCTCTGTTGTGGGTAATGTTCATTTAAGTCTTGGAAGTTCAACTTAAACATAAAGTTAATACTAGAAAAATAACAGGGAATAAAATTTGAATAGCTACTATGCTTGCAACGTTGTTACCTGTTGGAAAATATGGATCTTGGGTCGTCCATGTGGTGACCTATCCAACCCAGAAGATATCAAAAAGGTTGGAGAAAGTGGTTTGAACTTGAAATTCAAACCAACAACTCCCCGTAACTTTCCTTAACTCCCATACAATCTCTAATTATTGTTTAAGAAAAGGAGGAAATGAGGGCAAGAGTATTAAATTGAAAATTCGCATAGAAAATCACTCAAAAATGGAAAAGTGCCAAGAACCATATATTTGGCATGGAAACTTACAAAATTAGGCACTAAGCCCCTGTTCGAGTCAAATTATTGTAGAATGAGAATGAAAAATATAGCCATTATTGGGGCCTATACAAGAGATAGAAAAATTGAATTTAAATGTTGATGTGATGAATAACGGTGATATTTTTTATTTTAATGAGATAATAATGTAGATCAAACGGGGCCTTTAGATTGTGGATTAACATTTCCTTCTATTGTGATTGGGATTGAAATAATTGGAATGTTGGGTTGTGTGCCCATATTTATATTTCACTATGATAAAATAATAATTTATAATAAATAAATTGTGGCTTTATTTATTATTACATTTATTTATTATTGAACATGCGATTTAAAATACTTATAATCACTTGTGATAATATAAGTTAGTATTTGCGTTGAGAAGTACAGTGTGGCACAATTTATATTTTGATCCTAAATAATTTGTTCGCAACAATTGTATAAGGGTTTGCACCTTGTACTGAAAAGTTGTATTGTTGACCGATTCACTATTTAGGTTTGTGATTTGTTCTTATCATAAAAATAGTTAAAGGTGACATTAGTACACTTGAAGTATATTGAACGGATCACGTGTCGAGTTTAATTCTATAATACGATCGTACGGAGAATTAAATTCAACTTGAATTAAACAAGGTAATGTATATCTTTTTGTAATTTTAATGGTTATTTGATTTATCAATGGGTGAGATCAATTTAATTAATCAAATATCTTGATAAGTTGGGAATTTGAGAATGAGCAAAATAGAGAACATGAATTCGTGTCGAAAATCGTCACCCTGAAAAATGGGTAGAGTAAATACTTAAGTATTTTCTATTGAATAGTTAAAATCTAAGCTCAATGTTTAAGGACAGCTAAACTTCGACATTTGTGATTAGTTCAAAGGATCATTGATGAAAATGATACTTAAGTTAGTGAATGTAATTAGAGGGGCAAAATGGTCATTTATGCTCGTACCTAATTATCTAATCTCGGACGGGAATAAAATACATATACGGCAGGTCAAAGGAATGCATTACAGATTTATTAACTACTGTGATCTTATATATTCCAAGAGTTCAATCTTTTGTCTTTAGTGAAAAAACAAAGACTAATAATTAGATTGAGTAATTTAGATTCGACTAGACAAGATCTAATTATTGGAGTTTGGATAATATATGTCCGATCAAGTCCCTGTGGTAGCTCTATAAAATATTGGAACTTAATTATGGTAATTATAATAGTTTTATGTTAATTGTAGTTACAATAAAATTTTGTATTTAATTGTAATTGCTATAAAAGTTGTAAATTTAATTATAATTGTAATTGAAGTTATAGGACTACACATATAATTAAATGTAAACTAATTGGATTTGGACTCTAAGTAAAACTCCTATTTAAAATTGGAATTATTATTGGACATGGATTAGAACATCTTTATCTCTATAAATAAAAACTAGGTGGATATAGAAATCCTAGAACAATCTTAATATATAATTTCATGGTGTTCAAATTGGAGAGAGAGAAAAAGTAAGAAAAATTATATTTTCTTATTGTCTAGCCTAAGAATTAGTTTCTTGATTTAATTAAAAGAAGGTGCCACTCACTGGTGTAGTCTTGACTTTGGAGAATACAATAGAAGGCTTGGAGGTTTGAAACGTCAAATTCTTGCAATTAAGAGATGGAAACTCGTGATCCAAAAGTTCGAAATTCGTGATTCAGAATTAATTCAAGAATTGATCACCAAATTTAGGTAAGAATTCGAATCTATAATTCTTGATATAATATACACGTGAACATTTAGATGATCTTATTTATTGAATTAAAGAATTTTTTAATTTCTAGGCAATTTTGCTTCCGCATTCCAACATGGAGAACACGAAAGAACCGTGCTACACATATAGAAAGAAAACTCACAGAAGTTTTACAGAGCACTCATACATGTGGGGCCCACAGATAAATTTTTTTTAAATACATGGTGGGGCCCACCCATGTGAGTGACTTGGTGAGCCCCTGTGAATTACTGTACATGGGGATTAAATCAACGAGAAATGCATATTTTGGAGTTTGGAATGCAAGGTGATTCAATCATTCAATAGGATCTTGAAATTCATTTTTCAAGTAAGTATCTTGACTCAAAATTTATGTTCAAGCATGCCTCAAATTCGTACATTACCTATTACTAGATGAACTCTAATATTTTTCTTACTAGTCAGTTAAATGTTGAGAGAATTCTTGTCTTTTCATCTAAATGTGGAAAGCAAAATTTGAATTTTCATCTCAATCTCGTAGATGTTTGATATTTTGAATTGATTGACTTAAAATTGTAGTCAAGTAATTAGATTATATTAGTTTCCATGTGAACATTGTTGACCCCAAAAAATGAACTCAACAGATGTCTGGCTCACTCTTGCCAAGTCAAGTACGAATCCGGCGCGCTTCTACCGGAGTGAGTATTCTGGCTGAAATTGACGCGGGATGCACTTTGGATGCAAGGGACGTTGAATTTCAGACTCCGGCTATTTTATTTCGATGACAACCGCTCTATCAACGACTGTCGGACGATCTCCTCAAAATAAATCTCTCTTTTCTCCCCTGGGATATGTGGAAGGATAGATATTGAAATAAGGAATTTATTTTTGGGATCTTAACATCTTTACAACATGCGTACACAAAATAGTTTTGTGAAGAAAACCTCTAATTCTTCTATCCTTCGTTCCTTTTTGTAAGAATGTAAATGATATTCATCTTTGATTATCCGATTACACAGATGCCAACCCTTTTTTCATACAAATTGGGCCTTATTTATACTATTCTAGTCGATGTGGTAACCGTAGGATCAGAACCACGTAGAAGCATCTCCTTAATTGAAGCATCACATCGCTGTCTCCTCCGTGTAATCAATGTTTGACAAAAGGTCTGTCGTTCTATTTATAGGCTGACACACTGACACTGACACTGACACTCTTTATTACAAGCATCACATCAATCACTTCCGAAAGATCTTGAAATCTATTACAAGGTACAACATCGACTTCATAACATCGGGTGGTTCAGAGCTTTAGACAACTCCAATGAGCCTCGGATGAATTAGGGAGCCTCAGATTAGGTGGTTCTATAATTGGAGGGCTTTAGCCCTTTCTTTGTTTCTTCAGGTAGCGGTTCAGCAAAGGGCACATCACAAAAATGTGGCATAACAAACATAGTAAAGAAATCGAGCTTTACAGCTGGTTACTGATTGATTAATAGGTGTGTTAAAAAAGAATGAAAAAGTTAATTAAATTTTTAGAAGTTAGTTAAGATTCCAAATACATTTGATAAAACTTTTATCCACCTCAGAACACTGGAACTATTGGATCTCAACTAAAAAGACAAAAAAAAAAAAAAACAATGGGGTTTGGGGGAGGGGGTTTCTCGACGTTTCATATATGTCAAATTGGGAACTTTTTCTTGGATTAGGGTTCTTAACATCACAAATTTTTTTTATAGAACAAAGTTGAGGTTTTGCATACAGAAGTTGGATGCTTGGAATCTCCCGCTCAAATGAAATATGTGATGGATTTTGACAATGTTATCAATTTAGGTATTGTTTATCGAATTCCATGATTTGGGCATACATGTTGACAACATCATATTAAACAATATTCTAAAAAGTATAAAGCATGACTAGATGTGGAGGCCATGTTTTAAGCTTTACGAGTCTATGCATATAAAAGTATTACTTATTATTATTATTTTAAATACTTAATCACCCAAAAATTATTTAATAATTAAAATAACACGTGCCAAATATCTAAAATTATAAATTACTATATTTAATTAATAATTCCTATAATTAGTTAATTATACAATTTTAAAGTTTTCGAAATGCAAAAGCTACACTACTTTTCATAGTTTCGACTTTCAATGAGACAAATTTTACTTTATAGATTTATAGGAATTCATACATGCTTTCGTAGTTCTCAATGAAACAATAAGTCTCAAAACCATGATTATATAATATAGATACCACAATATCTTAAATCTTATCTAAATCCTTCAGATAAAGTCAGTTTTGATTTTTGTACAGATAAAATTATTTAAAAATTTGAAACAAAAGTCAAATAAAAGCCTTTCAAAAAAGGGGAAAAAATTAAAATAAAATCAAAAAGTTAATAAACTAAATTCAAATAAAAGGCGTTTAAAAAAAGTTTAAAAAATTAAATAAAATAATAAAAAAATTTACAAAGCACGCCTAGATGCCTAAGCACACTTTAAGCAGTCAACTAAGTAGTTGATCGCTTAATTCGCGCTTATTACCAAGGCAAAGCACTTTGCCCCTCAAGCTTAGACAATGAGCTATCTAGGTGCGCTTTTTAGAATACCGATTGATACTACCAAAAATCCCACATGTCGAAAATTCGAGCTTGACGACTGAGAATGCACACGAACGCGATCTTTTGGTTCTTGAAACAAAGACGTCGATGTGTGTCATATTTGATAAGGGAAAAATAATTGTGGTAGAGGAGCCCAAGAAAAGGTTCAGGATCCCAACTTCCAACGGGACGGGTAGCTCAAAGGACATCCCTCCTCCCTGCTCCGAGGTCTTTACGGGGAAAAAAATTGTTGAGCAGTTCAATGGCTGCAGCTTCGGAAGGTCCAAAAAGACCAGCCGCCATGGAGCCTTTGAGGTAGGTCCCTTCGAAGAAAATGAAGACCTCCAGCGACTCCACTATTTTTGATGTCCCTAAGAAGAAAGTGGACCTGGCTACCCGTACTGACGAGCTTCCGAAGCCCTCGCTATTCATCATTCGAAGATCCAGACCGCCCTACTACATTTCATAGATACTGGACGAATAAGTGGCAGCCCTACATCGTGGAGTGATGCGATGAATGTCATTGAGACAATGATGGTCCAGGCGGAAAGGTCTTTCGACATGGCCATAGAGTTTGGAGCTCTCTTCAAGAGCCTTCAAAGTAAAAACTGAGATTTTGTCAGGCGACCTACTCAAGCCGAAGAGCTACTGCAAGGCCTTGAAGAAGGAAAAAATTGAGGAGTCGACGAAGCTCGTCTCTACCTTGGAAAAGATTGAATCTTTAAAGAAGGAGGTCCGCATGTGCTAAAGCGAGGTGGACTCCATGACCAAGCGAGTGGAGACTTCTGATGCACATCAAAGATTGGCCGTCAGGCCCTAGAGAAGGCTAATAAGGAGAACCCTACCTTGAAGGGTAAAGTGGGATAACTAAGCTCCCAAGCAGCTAGCCTTATTGAAGAAGTTGAGAGCATCAGAAGTGATGCTGAGGCTGTAAGCAAGAATGCTGAAAACTCCTTCATGGCCAACTTCCACCTGACCAGAGCTTATCAATGATTTGGAAAATGTTGGAGAAAGTATGCCTATTTCGAGGTCATTAAGTAGATGGATGAGCACGCCCAGAATCTCCAAACTTCGGACCTGAGGGCTGAGTTCCTTGGAGATGACGAGGATAACGGGGAGCCTCAGACTCCTACATAAGAGCCTGAAGTGATTGAGCTTGATGGGGATAATGTAGAGGAGGTAGCTCATGAAGCTATAGTGCCCTTCGTGGCCCTTCGTGGCCCTTCAACCCCCATCTCCTTAGGCTTTTGGAACTCTTGATGTAATCATTCCAATTCAATCAAGTGTAATGGCCTTGGCCTAATGCAATGTAATTTTTCCAATCTTAATGAAATTTAATTCCTTTCTTTTTATTTGACTTCTGCAATTCGTTTACTTCTGCTGTATTATCCTGATGTAACTGCTAACTCCAATTTGACCCTATTGCATCTTCACGATTTCTGACTTTAAACAATCTTTAACTCTTGTAACATAATTTCTCAGGTTGATGCTTTCTTAGAGCTTTGGGCTTTTTAGACCTTATTTGTTTGTTTCAAGCTGAGGTTTTCTTCGTAGAAATATGTAGGATAGAAAGGTTTACCAATTTCGATACTACAGAGGCCCTTCGCCTCTCAGGCTTTTAGCCTTTATTAAATAACAACGAGGCTCTTAGCCTTTGTAAATAACTTCGAGGCTCTTAGCCTTTGTAAATAATAGCGAGGCTCTTAGCCTTTGTAAATAATTGCGAAAACAAAGGTTTCATTTGTCATTGAAATCAAAGCTATTTATATAAGATGTCTTACATTATTGATAATATTTGTGCAGATGTTCTACGTTCCAAGGGTGAGGCTGTACCTTTCTTTCCATATCTTCGATTCTATAGGTTACAGGCCGAGTCTCATCACATATGCGGTATTGACCTTCCCAGTTGGGCCCAAGGGTCCCTTATCCATGTTCTTTTGAGGGTGGGAATACCTTTTGAAGTACTAACTTATTCAGCTTGAATGACTTCTTCTTGACTCTTAAGTTGTAGTATTTGATCATTTTTCTTTGATACATGGCCATTTTGACTTGAGAATCATCATTTCTCTCCTCAGGGAGGTCTATCCCAGACTTTCTCACTTCATCATTGATTACTTCATTGAAGTGTATTCGCCTAGGAGATGGGAGACCCACTTCGGTAGGGCACATAGCCTTAACCCATATGTCATAAATAAAGGGGTCTCCTCCGTTGTAGTTCGAATTGTGGTTCTGATAGCCCAAAGCACCTGGGATAGCTCATATACCCACACCCTTTTCAAAATATCAAGTTTCCTTTTTCAGGTGTACTTGATGGTTTTGTTTATAGCATCAACTTGACCATTGGCTTGGGGATGATGTAGGGAGGAGAAATGCTTCTTGATGCCCCATTCTTCACATATCTTCCCGACCTTCTTGTTGTTGAATTGTCTACCATTATTTGTTACAATTGAATGAGGGATTCCGAACCTGCAAATGATATTTTTCTAAAGCTTCGATGATTTTGGCGAGTGATTCGACTTCTACCCACTTCGTGAAATAATCAATCGTAACAATGGTGAAACTAGCACTTCCTCTCCCTTTAGGTAGAGGTCCAATTAGGTCGACCCCCCACTTCGCAAATGGCCAAGGGCTAGAAACCACGTTCAACTCTTATGATGGCTGTCTTTGGATAGTAGGAAAACACTGACATTTATTACACATTCTGACAAAATGTTGTGCATCTTTTTTCAAAGTAGGCCAATAGTATCCTTGTCTGAGTACTTTTTGTACCAAAGACCAGCCTCTGGCATGATTGTCGTAGACACCTTCATGGATTTCCCTAAGCACGTAGTCTGCCTATTTTCCCCCATTGTACCTCAAAAGGGGTAGTGAAAAGCCCCGCTTGTACATTACATCATCCAGAAGGATGAAGTGGGCAGCTCTTCTCCTGAGTTTCTGAGCTTCTTCTTTCCCCAAAGGTAGGGTTTGATCCCTTAGATAGGACATAATGGGCTTCGTCCAAGAAGGGATATCTTCTATCCACATTAACATCCCATGGGCCTTTGTGGAAGGTCTGGTGAGGTGCTCAATTGGGACTACTGTTAGTAGCTTGGAGTCTTTGCTACATGCCAACTTTGCTAGTGCATCAGCATGAGCATTGTAAGGTCATGGAATTTACATTAATTTGAACCTTTCAAATTACGGGATGAAGCTCATTACCAATTTTAAGTAGGCTGCCGTGGACTTGTCCCTGGCAGAAAAGTTTTCATGCACTTGGCTAACTATGAGTTGAGAATCACTATTGATTATGAGCTTTTTCACTTGCATTTCTTTTGCCAAACGTGAGGCAGCTAGGAGAGCCTCATATTCTACGACGTTATTAGTTGCTTTGAAGTCGAACCTTACAGCATAAGTAAGCTTATATCCTTCGGGACTAACCAAAATGATATCTGCTCCTGAACCTGTGTCCCCTTTGATGACCCATCAATCGAGAGTCTCCAAATATGAGGTTCTAAATGTACCATTTCTTCTTCAATGTTGGGGACGGAGGTGAAATCAGCCAGGGCTTGTCCTTTAATAGTTGACCTTAGCTTGTAAGTGATATCGAATTCGCTAAGTTCCACATCCCATTGAATAACCTTCCCAAGGCATCTGGATTCTAAAATACTTGTTTGAGGGAGTAATTGGTCAGTACATGAATACTGTGTGCCTGAAAATATGGCCTCAATTTCCTCAAAGCAGTTACCAAGGAAATGGCCAGTTTTTTTATGTCAGGATACCAAGTTTTTTGCAGCTAAGAAAGCTTAAGTTTAACTTGTTCTTGGAGAGCATGCAATTTAGCTTATTCTT
>CAIGRO010266193.1:0-10589 GCA_903798355.1 Fraxinus baroniana
ATCTATTTGTACATAATACTCCATATCGAATTGTTTACCCCATCTCACATGCACGCGAGCGGCGAGCCTTGCGTGAATAAGAAAAATTCCAAGATATGGTCCCCACCCTCCTATTGTGAGTGTAGGTAAGGAATTGTGTAAAAAAAACTCGGTACCTGTGGCACGATCCTTAATATTTTGTAATGACATATCACCACCTATTTTATTTTGAGATATTGATAGATAAATATTAGTATTCGAGAGTACAATCTCACCCGTCTCAACTCTCATATTTCTTGATAATATTATTTCTAAAAAATGACACTTATTTGTATATATACCAATTGTATTGAGGTAGGTTTCTTTCAATTATGATATTTGGCACTTGCTTTGTCTCATGCTTATAATGACCTTTGTCTAAAATAAAATGACCACTCGATATTTCATTCTTTATGTTTCAATTAGCTAGTACCAAAATTTATGTGACTATGGTGATTACATCCATTGAGAATGACATTATTGTCATTTGATTCATTGCTTGATAACTTTTTCGACATGACATATGTGAATTGCTTTTTACATATAAATCCATGAAGCCATCTTTTCATGAAATTGTTTTGTATATATACATAATGATTGTAGTCGTGACTATGATGCCGACTCTTGATGCACCTATATGGCTACTCTAAATTCATATGCTACGTGCCAGGCGTACCATGCACCGTTTCAAGGAATTCGAGAAATGACTAATGACAATCGATGTGACATTTATTGGATCGATTTGTCCTTCTTATATCATATTCAACAAAACAAACGACCCCACGTCATATATATACAAATATGTTTGATACGTTACGTTAGATAAGATAGATAAAACATTTAGTTCTTTATATGATTTAATGTGTTAGTCTTTTGTATTTATACACGTATGATACGATGCAAGTAAAGAAGAAATGAAGTTATAACACCGTTTCAAATATGTCAATGTCTGCTTGATGATCTCGTGGTTCGAGTATGATTTAGTTGAGAAGATTAGTCCAACCCCAACCAGCTCAATGACTTTGAGGTGGAGCCACCGCCTTGCACCAAAATAGAGATACAAGTCAAGCCAAGAAGCCTATTTGTCCAACTACACACATTGCTTTTGAGTCGTCGTCATCCACAGTAGGCCGGACGAAGAAGTTAATGATTTCAACTTCACTTGCCGCTCATTGGCCATTGCCCTAAGCGCAACACAAGTATAACAACTAATGATAATGTACGAGGTCGACCATCATCCTCACAACCTACATAGAGCATGGTCCAATACCTCTCTCGCATATCTCTCAAATTCAAGAAATTGACCCGTGATGGTGAACGAAAGTGACCGAGGTGTAAGTTCGTAGACACGGACAATATTGTTTAATAATTTATACACTAACAACACGTTAAGGTATAACATTACATGACAACTCCAAATGAGCATGTTTGGTTTACCATCTTTACTTGACTTCTTTCTACAAAAGAAGCCAACTTGTGGCTTCTCCCTAAAAAAAGCACGCCCAAACATGTTGTAAGCCAATGAACACGCCAAGTTGAAAATCATGTGCTTACATGTAATATATGACATAGATTGGCCCACAGGATGATCACAATCTTCAATCGCAAGGAATCGCGTGTTGACCACTGGAATTTGCCCTAGAATCACTTGACCATATATGGTATACTACCTAACAATTTCTTCTTTTAACTCTATTAGGACTTCCTTCCATCAATACAAGACATTCCACCGACCAGACATATGCATCCACAAAAATACAAGGCACAAACGAATATCAGACAGTAGTAGTACTCCCATTCTTGGATTGGCTTCACATTAGCAAGTCGCAACGGTGGCTTCCACCTTCTGGCCGATGCAAATTCTGGTCGAATATTTTGGGCCGCATGTCTATTCGAGTCTTGCATGGACCGTTGAAATTACAATCACGATTCACGGCAACCCCAATCCTTTTTCTCAGTAGGTTGAGAGAGGAGAAGAGACATAATAACAACAATGTCGAATCGAACCTTAACTAAGGCTATTTTTTCTAATGCTACTTCTCGTCACACCAAGTATAGGATTTTGGCCCTCATTTTATATTTTTCAAAACCTGACGTTATCATTTATTTACGTGAATCTTTAATTCAAAAGCGCTCGATCAATGAATTATTACGTGCCTTTTCAACGGTGACTATTTCTAACCAAATCTCTGTGATCGATCATGTGCCCTCATCTTCTATTATTAAGGGATCTTTTGGGAAAGTTATAAGATGGAGATCCAAGTTGTTTCTTTGTTAACAATAAAATTCACGTCGAACTTTAACTCTTGTTATTTGGAAGTCATAAAAGTGCATTTATTATTTTACAGTGTGCTTGTCATTTCATTGGCCGATCATTGTCTCGATTTCATACAGCTTAATTTATTTATTTTTTGTTTAAAAAAAAGTCGTTTTATATTTTTTTATAAATTAACATTTAATCGTACATTTAATTATTTATTGTAGCCATTGTTGAATGTCAATTTCAGCGTAAGATCCACTTCTATTATGGCAAGGGGCAACTTTCAACATCAAATTACTGTTGAGGCAATTGTTTGATGATATCTACAACTTGAGAGTCTGTTTGGTAACAATTAAAATTAAAAATATAGTTATTATTGGCTCTCACCCGTCTAATAAAAGTCAATAATAACGACTAATTTTTCAATTTTAATTCTATTTTAATCTCTACCAAACAGACTCTGAATATATATTTTGGATAAATCCCCCTTCACAGGGTCAAATCTGGGCGCCCCCCTATTGGTGGGTCTGTGAAGGAAGTAGGGTTCATATATTTTAGCAAGTTTAAAAATTTATTAAAAAGTTGAGATCATAATTAACGATTAATTTTAATTACACATTTTACGAGATCTTATAATTTTTATCGATTTTTCAACAATATATTTCACTGTGGTCAAGATTAAAATCTAGTAAAATTCTATAACACAAATCATGTGTAGGTTTGCACGCGTTACATATAAATAAAATATTACCCCGCCCATTAAATCACACTTAGAAATTCTTCCATGGACTATACATTAATATAATATAATAATTAAAAAGGGGGAACAAAAGTGGCATAATTATTTTATATAATTGACACCAAGACTGCACCACACTTGTATCAATTACACTATCTGGACCATACAACCAAACTTGATTGATTCTCATTGTTTTTACACACACAGAGAGAGAGAGAGAGAGAGAGAGAGAATCTCAGACATAAATTCTTGCTTCTCATCACAAACATTAAAACGTTGTTCCATCTCTTATAAGAGAATTAAATTCTCCTCTTACTTCTTAGTTTGATCCGAAAGGCTAGAGTTTATTATATATCAATCTTGTGATTTTATTTTTTTTTGGATTCTGTAATGGGTGCAAGTACCTGGACCCAAAATTTGCTGCAATCAGAAGGGGCGGAGCTGCCAAAACCGCCACCACCTACACGGAGGAGCCACCAACAATTAGAGCTTTTGAATTGTCCAAGGTGTGACTCAACGAACACAAAGTTCTGTTATTACAACAATTACAATAAATCTCAGCCTCGCCATTTTTGTAAAGCTTGTAAGAGGCACTGGACTAAAGGTGGCACTCTACGTAATGTGCCTGCCGGCGGTGGCCGGAAAAACAAACGGCTCAAGACATCAAATGCAAGTTCCACCACCAAAGGAGGCTGCTCAGCCGCCATCAATCCCACCACCTCCTCTATCCTTCCTTTTGGTGCTCTCAACGGAAACAACGGATCAGCACCTAAGAATCAAAACCCAGATTTTGAGTTCTCAAGTATAAACACTTTTGACATTGATTCATCATCTTTATTAATCCCCACCTCTTTTCAATCTTTAAACACGTATGAATTCGCCGGAAACGGCCTGGACACGGTGGAGGAATCAACAATTACAACTGTCAATCCGAGCACAAGCAGTACTGTCATAGAATTTCCATGGGGAGGTCCAAGTACAGAGGGTGCCGTGGACGTGCCAAATTACTACTGGAATAATTGGAGTGATATTGATTTATTAACTCCATCTGATCTTACCAATTTGTCATGGGATGATACAGAGATCAAACCTTAAGAATTCGTTCGAGTTCCATGTTCCATGGTCTCTTTCTGGTAATTAATTACCCTAATCATGGACGCATATTTAGTTTGCACTACTAATGGATAAGATTTTAGCTTTTTGATTTTTTGATTAATACTATCCGATATTATTCGGTCCACTTTGCCAAATATGTCATCGAGTCACTTGCCGCGTATCATGTCCACATATTGAGCAGTCAATGTGTAACTATCATAGTTGTAACTTGTAAGTATATTGTTTGAAGCTGTTCTTTTATCATCAGCTCATGTCATATTTCATGTCCCTTTTTCTATTGATGCAAGAATTATGTAAAATTGTCCAAGTTGCAATAAATATGTATCGTATTTTCTATATATAGTATCAAGTACGGAAAACACTAGACAATATAATAAACAAAATTTTTAACTTCTTTTTTCTTGACATTGTTCGATATTGTACGGTCGATGTTACCAGACAAACCAATTTTGTTTTTTACTGGGGATAGATGGATTTTGAAAGGTATGTAAGAGAGGAATGGGGCCTCCTCCAGCAGGGTAGAGAAGACTGGATGTGATAAAAGATTCTTGTGGATATGTGTACAAGTAATTTGTGTAGATAAAGATGCATAAAATATATTGACATTGGTTTTGTTTGCTTCCTAAAGCATTCTTATTAGCAATAACACGAAATTGTATCGTATACCCACCACCGAGTACATATTTCAAGGGAAGAATTTAAAGCATGTTTACCTTCGTTTTAAGTAATTTTGACCTTTGCTAAAATTTGTTGACATAATAAGAGGCAATTAGCACTCGTAGATACGGTAACCTTTGTGCGGTACTAACCTAAGAAGGCTCAAAGAATGTCGAGCAAAGGTTTTGTAACCTACTTCCCAAAAATAAAAAAAGGGGATTCGTTAAAAAATGGAAGGTAGAATCAATTAAAAAATTTCATTTCGATTCATCCTTGGCCTTGTTCAGAAATTGTTGTCGACCCACCTTAGAAATCAACACTGTTTTTTGGTATATAATTCGATTCCAATGAGTTAAAAAGGGCTAAATCTTCTCCTGCTAAATGTACAATGTTTAGACCGATGGACTTACCAACCAACCAGATAATGCAGACGCATAAAAAATTTAAACTTTTTTTTTTTTTTTTTTTCTTCCTTCATCTCTTCAAAAATGAGTAATGTCATCATGATTATGTACACTATTATATACACTGCTGTGTACAAAAAAAATTACGCTGATGGTCTAACAAGAGGAGGATGTTACCCCAAATTAGGTATCTCCTGAAGTTCATTTCACTTTGTCATACAAGTTGCAACATTAAACGAACGAAGCAAGGAAGGATAACATGTAAGTTTATTTTGGGTACAAATAATAAATATGGGAAAGAGGTTACACTGCCGAATAAATTCCCACCTTGAGCTTTGTGGAATTTCCGATCAACTGTAAACTCCAAGACAGAAGAATATATGAGCAGGTAAAAATGTACTTTGAAGATAAAACTAGAGCTTTGTGGAATTTCCGATCAACTGTAAACTCCAAGACAGAAGAATATATGAGCAGGTAAAAATGTAGTTTGAAGATAAAACTAGCATTTTTACATCTTTTCTGATTGTGAAAAAAAAAACACTAGCATAGTTTAGAATTGTTGCTATGAATGAAAATATTAAACAGACCTTGCATGAGATCGAATATATGGCACACATATCAAAGTTACGACTACAATATACAACTAACATTGATAAACATAATAAATATTTGCTCACAAAGCTCACAAACTGTGCAGCAATATTACAGGAAACAAGTTCTGCATTTTCTATCATCCAAAAAAATACGCAAGATGGTGTGAGTAGCCTGGAGGCAAGAATGCTCAATGCATGCACCCCGTTGTTTCTCCCAAATTACAAGATTAGCATCATATGAAATAATTTCCCAGGATGCATAAAGAATCACACTGACTCAGATCCCATCCTACAGAGAGTGACCCAGTTTTTAACCCTTCCATACGAGACTCCCCTCCTCGAGTGACCCAGTTTTTAACCCTTCCATACGAGACTCCCCTCCTCGAGTGACCCAGTTTTTAACCTTTCCATACGAGCCTGAAGGCCAGATAGAGCCTTCTCGTCCATGGGAAGGATCCCACCATGCATAGGGTTCTCGGTACCAACACCTTCTGTGACAGAAGGATGACCAGAGAGTCCGCGGGTTACATTCCCATTCATAGGTACCAATGGCCTACTTCTAGTATCTGGATCTGCAGCCGCTGCTAACTGGATGCTCTTCATCCTTTCCCTAATAGCATCTAATGTACCGCTTGAAACTGCAGAGGAAGTGAATCCGTAAGTTAAATATTCCCCACAAAACACAAGCAACAAAGACAATAAATGCATGTTCGGAGGGGAGGATTGGATAGCAATGGTCACTATTAAGGAAGAAAAATTAGTTAAAATTCAGTTCAGTCAATACTATATACGAAACATGCACTAACAATTTGCAGGTTAACTAACCTCCAGATAGTAACCTGTCACTTCCTAGTTCCCCCAAATTCTGCTGTAAACCTGATTGATCTGGCAAAGGACCTCTTGCAGAGATGGTATTGGTAGGTCTATCTTCTTCAGCATAAGATGGTGGTAAACGGAAGTTTGTAGGTTCAACTTTAGCATTCAAATTTCTTGAATCATTCAACAGATTTGTATTTACAGGTGTTATAGGGCCATATTTTGGAGAGAGGTCAAGTGCTGCTGGTGGAGGAGTCGACAGAGGTACACTCGAAGGGGTCCTTCCTGAGGCTGCATTTTTCTCCATCTGCAATAGAAGTTAATAACTACTCGAGAAAGTGTTTCCTTCATAACTTCAACTACGTACCCATAAAATTAGATCCAGACCTGTGCTAAACCATCTCTAATGTATGTTCTGAATGCCTCACTAGCATTTTGCAGCTGAGAAAATATGTCAACCTGAAACCAGATTTAGACAATAATATTTGATAAATGAGCACGTTCTGAATACAAACTCCAAAATATTTTAATAGAGATAACATGTTCAATCTATCTATGGATGAACGTAATATATGGAACTTACTTGAGGATATAACTGTGTAATTCGATAGAGTTCATAGAGACCAATTGTGCAAGTTTGCTTGTCACCAATTTTCTTGAATATTGCAGCCAATTCTTGCTGTAAGATCCAAACGCCACCACAAAATTTATTTGAGAAAGCATATGGGTAACACAAGGATAGGACATGGATAAAAGAAACACAATTAGATAGGACAAATTTACCATTCAAATAAAAGAGCTAAAGACAGCATACATACCTTTAATTGAGCATCTGCAGAACGCGTTGCAGGTGCTGGACTGTTGGCTGCCGAATCACCCCAGCGAGTTTGTCCAGCAGGGCCAGAAGGGGTCAACATTCTTGCAGCTGCCAGGGTCTACTCAATTTTGTTTGAAGATGATCACGATGAGAAAAAAATGACTTGTGGAAACAGCATATTATCAAGAGTTTGCCTCAAGTACCTGAAGATTAAGATCAATGTAGGCCAGAATAATGGGCTGCGGTTGCATGTCTATTGGGACCATGGAAAGATGACCCTTTATGGCAGTTCCACGAAGCTTAACAAGCTCGTGCAGAACAGTTTTCACCATGCGAAGTGGTTTGTCATCGGCTCCCGCTCTGTTATTTTAAAAGATGTTGGTAGTGGGCAGTTAAAACATGTAATAAGTACACAGTGAAATTAATCAGAAATGCACTCAACAGGTATCTCATTAAACAAGGAACAAAATCCTATCATTTATTTTTAAATGTTTAAGAGGTACCTCCTTCGTATTTCTTCCATTCCTAATTCTTGTAGGTATATATGGATACTTTGAAGGATATGATCAAGATCAACATCATATATGGTAGTTTGGAGAACCTGTCACATGCAAGTTCTGTTAATCAACAATCAATGTACGTTTAGAATATTAGAAAAGGCAGAAGCCACCAAGTTTCACGAGAAAGGGAAAGAAAAGGGACCACCTTAGTAAGTTTGATCAAACATTTGACGACCAAATCCAAAAATTTCTGATTTCTCAAGGTTAGAGACTCATTCGCTACTGGAGATGGCCACCTTGACGGGTCAATAGGACGTAAAAGATTTATGAGCACGACAAATGATGAAGTCCGGTCGGCATTATCCTGAATTCAGAATCACCAGTCAGGCGAAGGGGAAAAACATTAGTATCTCCAAAATTAAGCACAAGTATTCACACGCAAACACTGAGAGATGAATCAGAAAACAATTGTACCAGAATTTTAAGCATCAAAACATTTAGAGCTCTCAAAAGTTGACTGCCATCATCCATCCGAGGAACCCTTTCATCCAAAAGCCAAAGCAATAGCTCCGTAATTAGACCATCAAGTGTACTCTCTTTGACAGCATGAGCGATTCTATTGTTCTGAAATGTCTGCACCAGAAAGATCAAAATTTCAACAACCCCATTTATGTAGGTTGATCCGAAAACAGGGAGAAAAGAAATAAATTTCACATTTTTAGTTCGCAATCTTTAAAATGTTTCAATTCATGTGGCAGTCCAAGTTTCTTTATCCAATATATATGTAATGAAAATTATCGGGAAGGAATCGACAGAAAGAGGATGGATGTACCTGCATGAGTGTGTTGAGAACATATTTACAAGACCTTGAAGATGCGCCAGACAGACTAAAGTCAAATGTCTTGGCTACCTGAAGCAAAACTTTGCTATGAGCATATAAGCATTGCCATCTAAACACAACATAAAGGGCCTTTTAAAATGAGGAATTAAAGTAGCAATTGCCTTATTTGCCAGGCATGAAACAAGTTTATCAGCATCTTTCACAATGTCATCCATTCCACTGCTTTCAGGATCCATGATTGCTTGCGCCAATTCATGGCACACAACCTTCATTCCTTCAACAGACTGCAGCTAACAATATTTGTCATGATAAACGCCCAATAAAGCATTTTTTTTTTCTTTGCAAATCTCAAAGTTCATAAACTGAGGTTTTAAAAGCAAACCTGCTCAGGAGAACCATGTGATATAATATCGAGAGCTTCATTCCAGTCAGCTGGACCAACAGGCCCAGAATATGTTTGTGGCATAGGATGTCTCTCCATCTGAAATTCAGAATGGCCATAATTCTCCCTAGAACTAAAAAATTAGCAAGCAAAACACACATTAGATTAATAATGTACTTCAGCCAGAGGCGTCCATGCAGTGTGCGTGCACATATGCACATAGTGAACAGCTTGAGGAATAGATTACCCAGTACCTATTGAAGATTGGGCCGGATGTAGATCTTGAAACTTCCCCGCTTTGCTCGGCAGGATCAAACCTGCATCTCATAAGACCAATATCAAGGGAGCTCAAAAGTGAAAACCGTTACAAGCAGACAGACTGATTAAGAAACTAGTGACACGCTGTTCATCTATTCTTCTGCTAGTTCTTTTTTCCAAATAATAGAATCTATAGTATGATATCAAAAGGCAAATTAATGCTTAAACTACAAACTATAACAAATACACCTCAGTAGAAGAAAGAAAGACGAAAAATAAGATCAAACTTGATTGCAGATAGGTATTAAGTAAATGTTGCCAAGGGAGAAAAATGACACAAAAAGGAAAGCAACATCATGACCCTGCACACCTCACTAGCCTGGTCACAAGCGATATATATGATGAAAGAGAACACAACACATACAACACTTTTGTTTGGGTGATCTTGATTGCAAGAGAACCATCTCCAGTTTTATAATGGCACGGGCAACCATGAAAAAAAAAACATCACATCTTTTCCTACAGTCCACAAAACAATGAACAGGACCAATCAGGACAATCTTTAACATACCCATTATCCCTCACTGATCTCCTTAAAGCAGTCCTAGCTTCACCAGGACGGCCTTCCTTTCTTTTCTCCATCTCACGAGCCTGACAAACAAGATACGCATACATGATTTGGAGAAAAAAGAAAGAAGACAACTAGCAAGAGAGAAAGCACGAGTATGTACTAACCTTCCACTTAAATCTATCATCTAACATACTTCTTTGTGCCTCTGTAAGCTTCCCAACGTATCTCCAAATGTCATCACCTAAAGCAAAATTAGATTGAAAAGTTAAATTAACGGCATTAGAACGAATAATGTCATTTTAATAGTTAAGGGCTGACGACCAGTTTCTGATGACACAAATTTAAATATTTATTACAGAGGTTGATTTCTTTCCACTAGCATCACATATAAATGAAGATTCAAATATCCATACTCTTTCCTTAATTTCAAGAGATCAAGACATTGTAAACATATCACATTAAAAACCTAAATGAAAATGCACCATTTATCCACAGTAGTCAAGATAAAACTCACCAAGAATCTTATATCCAATAGCCAGAGTATTTAAAGCAGCTTTCCTAGTTTCACCATCTCGCTCCGCTGTTAAGCCAGCAACGATTTGCAAGGATTTTAATTG
>CAIGRO010266227.1:0-36237 GCA_903798355.1 Fraxinus baroniana
ATTACAATATAGTTATGAATTAGCACATTGCAACAAATTTACAGTTATAACATAATCCAATTTTAAATAAATAAATAAATACACCCCTCTTAAATTTACTCATCTTATTTTATTTCTCTCCACTGGAGAATTTTAGGCTAAACGTATCTCAATATTATAAAAAACAAAATAAAATAAAACTGGATTCACACGGAGACATGGCCTGTGTCTCCGTGCCTCACGTATCTCAATATTTTGGGCCTTTTTTTTTTTAACCCAGTTTCCATACAATCAATTCAATTCCAGCGTCTTGAAAATTCGTCTTTTATTTCATTATTCATTCATATCAATTATTCATATCAATTCACAATACTAAATTTGTAAAATCACAGATCAATCAATTCGAATATCATCGCGATTTTTGATGCCTTATTCTTTACTTCTGGTATCTCCATTGCTACTATTTCTCCCGCGATTTCTCGACGGTTGTATTGCTTTGGGAACTCAAATCCCTAGAAGAGAAGCGAAAGGGAAGCTCAAATATTTTTGGATTGCTTTAGTTTCACGGTTTGATTTGGGGAATGAAATAAAAACCGGAAAATGAAAAGAAATGGAAAACTTTGAAACGACGCTGTAATGGTTGACGATAGGAAATTGCTACACGTGTGCAGATGTAAACTCGCTCTTTTATATTGTTAAGGACATCCGTTCGTTTTAATTTTTTTTTTTTTATAAATACCTTTCAATTTTTATCCATATCAAAGACAATTTTTGTCACTGGACTGATTCTTGTAAAACATAAAAAAAAAAAATAATAATAAGAAGAAGAAGAAGAAGGCCAAATCAATGCAGATAAACTCTCCTTGACTATTATGATTCGCTAAATGGTGGTTATATTGTCGCTATAATTATTTCGTTCTACTCTTTTTAGTTGTACTAAAGATTCCTAAAATTTGTTAATTGTTGCTCTTATGTACTCAATTTTCTATTAATTAATACATCTTGTCTTACAATTTCACCTAAAAAGCTCATCAATGGAGAATAAAAAGACATATTTGTCCTTCATATTTTCAAATAGGTAAAAGAATAGCAAATATAAAAGTGTAACAAAATATTTACACATGGATCAGATATACTATCTAATACAAGATTGAACTCCTATTTGACATCCATTTTAATTAGATTTTTTTTTTTTTTAAAAGGAAAACGAGTTTTGGAATGATGATTTTTTGAAAATGTGCGGATAAAAAGTATAAAAATATTTTGAATTTACGTGTAAAATATTTTATTTTGTGAATGTGTGATTGAAAATGAGTTTAAAAAAAAGTTTTGACTTAATGGGGATCAAAATGTAATAAAAAATTAAGGACACAAGTGTGATAATTGAAAATAATTACAGTTCTTCAAAGAAATTAAAAAGTGGTGGTATAACATAAAACTATGCCTTCTGTGGGGAGGTTTTTGAAAATATTTTTTCCAACGCTCATTTGAGATACACCCGATCAGTTAACAAAATCTTAGAACAACTGTTTGCTACTCAACTGTTTGAAAGTCAACATTCAAGCATTAAAAAATATTAGGGAAATTTTAATGAATTTTAAAAGTCCTTGTCAACTCAGGTATCCTCAATTATGATTTTAATAATTTTTAATGAAATCTATTAAATTTTAGGTGTCCCTCATGAATTTATAAGGATTTTATTAATAAAAGAATTTCAAGTGATTTGGATGACTTTTAAACTTAAAAATACACATATCAAACTCTTTTGAAATTTTATTATTTTTAATGAAATTCTTATGAATATAATCCATAGATTTAATATAATTTATAATCTTTTAAAATCCATTAAAATAGGACACACCTAATCCTATTTCCATAGAATGAATTCATTTATATTTTTGGGTGCCAATACAGGTCACCAGCATAGTAAACGCTAATCCATTGAAAATTTGTGAAAAGTCATTTAAGACTACCAAAACATTATAGGGCCAATGGCACCTAAAATAAAATAAAACCAGACAAATACTAAGAAAACATCAAAAAACTGAACGAGAATGTAAGGTGCTGCTCATATGATTTTACCCTGCACCTGCTGGCTGCTATCCTTGTTGGAATGCTGGGATTCAACAATCTTCATAGGTGACAAGGATATAAAATCCTAATTATGCCGAGGCAGCATTTTCCTTGTGATCACCGAAGATTCGTTGCCGGAAGTCGGAAACCATCATCGGAAGACCCTTCCGTAGAGGTACTTTTGGTTCCCAACCGAGAAACTCCTTGGCCTTCGAGATGTCAGGCTTCCTCTTGTGAGGATCATCCTCCGTGTTGGGCCTGAATTCTATCTTAGCATTTGCATCAATTGTTTCCTGAACCACCTGTGTTTCAATAGAATAACGGGATTGTTCAAAATGATCTCGGGAGACATTATTCAGGAAAGACATGTAGTGTCTAGTCCAGTGTACCCAACAGCATATAATGGGAAAAGATCTTGGAGTCTCCTACGAGAAAAACTTGACCATTTGTGACATAAAAGATAAAGCCTCAATTTTTCATACTTGCTTCATCCACTATTCAGGGCTTTATTAACCTTTTAAATTCAATGTTTTGAGGTAAGACTAGAAAAAACAGTTCTCCAACACCCTTACGACCCAGTATGAGTTAAACTACTCGACCAAGATGTCTAAATGATAGTTTCCTGAAAAGCTTTTTGCAGAAGAGTAGAGTGCCAAGTACGTGAAAAGCTGGCATGTAATAATTCCACACAACGTCAGGAAATAGAAGCATGGCATACCTGTGCAAGTTCAAGCATAGTGAATTCACCAGGGTTTCCAAGATTGAAAGGTCCTACGTGTTCTCCTTCCATCAACCGCATCAGGCCATCAACCTTCCCAATGAAACACAAAATACAAGTAACCACTACAAGCCGTTTTATGTATTATAATTTATGAGCATTGTCAACAAGTGTAATCAGCAAATATATTAGCAAAATTCTGTGAGTGTAGAGTCCTCAATCAGAACAATAATCATGGTCTTCTACTACTCATTGTTTAGAGCTGTGAAATATATCGGGGCCAAGGGCAACTACCACCGAACAAGACAGTTTTCTTCAATTTTGTAGTTAATTTTCTTAGAATTACTAAGAAAAAACATGTGTGTAACAGTCTTCCTTTACATCCCTATTTACACAACATTAATGAGTCCAAGAACTTGAATACAATAATATCACCACCCTCTCTAAATTTAATAAAATTCAAATTCAATTCACAATGCAGTTGCATATTATAAGGAATTAAGAGATTGATTAAGGCATAAATATGTTGAACATAGAAAGTAGGAAAAAGAAAAGAAAAATAGAGATTAAACAATCACATTTGAAACTTCTTACCAAATCAGAGACATATTGAAAACTTCTTGTCTGCTTCCCATCACCATAAACTGTCAGTGGTTCCTTTCTCAAAGCCTAGAAACAACACATTTAAGTCTTATTCTCTATAAATTTAACATCAACTAAATTCTGTTTAAAACGGATAATATAATCTCGAACTTCCTGGTTACTGTGCAAGTCTAATTCTGGGAAATTAGAGTAGAAAAACGACTAAATAAATATAATTATCTGAAATATATTACCTGGGCAACAAAGTTACTAACAACACGGCCATCATCAATGCACATACGAGGTCCATAGGTGTTAAAGATCCTAGCAATTCTCACCTGCGACAATATCATATTACAACACGTCACCAAAAATAATGCAATTCATACTGTGGTTTAGTGGTTGTAGTGGAATTTTACCATGTATCAGAAATAGAAGAGAGTTGCTTTTTGCAAACATGAATCCCATTGTTTTTAACAAAATTTCGTACAAACAGGGCAAGTTTTCGAGATTATCTCTATAAATCGGAAGTGGACTTCATACAACAAGTTTGCAGAACAGTCGCAAGGAGATAATAGCTAAATTGAGGTGGTATTAGAATTTTGAATCAGCCCATTATCCTCTGCCATAATAGTATGTCATGCCATCGGGGTAACATTATTTTTATCAATTAGAATAATTTATGCTTGTGGCTTGGTTGGACTAAAATATGAAGCATTCAGGGCTGGGGCTTTGTTCAGAAATGAGTGGATAACTATTGATTAGGAACACTAAGATACAAAGGATTAGTAGTAAATATTTGGCATACAAATTTTCGGACAAGAACAAAATTTTAACCTTTTTTTGTTCCTTTTAATATTGTTCAATCTACATTGCTAAATGCAATATTTACGCAAGAACAATATTTGGCCCCTGTTTAATGGGGAATTAAAATCAGATTTTTACTAAATTTTTAAAACAATTAATAAAATGTGTGGTTTAGATTAATTATTTATTTTAATTTAAATTAAAATCTAAATTTTAATTTTCACCAAACAAGCACTATGACAAAATAGTACTCGATAAATAATACAAACAATGTCTCATGATAAGGTTTTTTTAAAAAAAATCATATTTAAACTTACCTCAACGCCAGCACCTCTGTGGTAGTCCATGGTCAACGTTTCAGCAGTTCGTTTCCCCTCATCGTAGCAGCTTCGTACACCTGTTACCGACCAACAACGTTTTCTTGTCAGTAACGTATGAAAACTCCAACTAATATTGTCAGATCTCAGTTTCAAGTCTTATTTACGTTACATGGTCCAAATTTCTGTAATGTTACAGTTCTATTTTTAAAATATTTCCCTTGACAACTTTGCCCTCCAGCTGACCTACTTTCTTCAATTCTAGCGCACTGCTTATTTATAGGTAATCAAATATCAATTAAAATACTTCAACTCATACCAAATGCCTTGACTTGTAAATGGGTGGACCAAGAATTAGGAATTGACTTGTCAAATTAGGGAATTTTCTATAACCATTACCCAAACTGAAAGAGACCAACAAATTCGGTTAATTTGACGACATATTTAAATTGAAACAAAATAAAATCTGGGTGATTATAATTGAAATATATTAAAGTTACGTGACCAACGCGACAAGACCTGTAAGTTGGGTGATCTTCAGTCAAACTTTTTGGATCTGGGATTGAAAAGGTGATTGAACTTCGACCCATCATCCAAAAACACGTGGCGCGACGCTTTCAATTGAAAATTTATAACCAGGAACGTACGACTCGGTTCGTGACAAACCCGTAGGGAAGTTAGACACAAGCTAGGCTAACATGATCCGCATTCCGCGCTAGGCGGCATTACTCCGGTGAATTCATTATTCCGGCGGTATGAACCTATACAAATATGCTTGTATAAAAGGGAAAAACTGAGGCAATTAATAAGATTACTCACCGATGGGATTGACGTTGCCCCAGTAAGTTTCGACTTGTGGGTGTTGCAGTGGATCGCCGTACACTTCACTGGTGCTCGTTAGCAAGAACCGCGCACCCACTCTCTTTGCCAAACCCAGCATGTTCAATGTCCCTACCACATTTGTCTTGTAAAGAACATGAAATCAAGGATAAACTGATGATTAAACGCCACAATTTTACGTGAAATTATAAAGAAAAATTGAGGTAAATTTGGGAAAATTAATAATCGGAGTGAAGGATATGATAGTCTTGACAGGGTTGTGCTTGTAATGAACAGGAGAGGCAGGGCAAGCGAGGTGATAGATCTGGTCGACCTCCAATAGAAGTGGCTCAACGACGTCGTGTCGAATGAGTTCGAACCTAGGGTTTCCAAAATGGTGCATGACGTTCTCTTTCCTTCCGGTGAAGAAATTATCAACCACGATCACGCTGTCGCCTCTGCTAATCAGACGGTCGACCAAATGGCTTCCAACAAACCCGGCCCCACCGGTCACCACGATTCTCAAACCCTTCCTTTTCAGGCCTAGAGGTATTTTTCCTCCTGAATTGAAGGACGATCCGATTCCGAACCCGGTGGCGTGGCCATTCTGGTGGATGAGTCCGTAAGGATGAGTCAACTCGGAGGAGGAAACTGAGTTGGAGACGGAAGCCGGGGTATGGGAGGATGGGAGGAAGCCGAAGATGAGGGTGGCGATAGCAATACCAACGAAAACAAATACGAGTCGCTGCTCGCGGAGCATGTACCGAACCGGACGAATCACACTCAGCCATGGCTTCGGTGGCTTCGGTGAGTACGCCTCTGTCACCGTCGGTGACTCGTGCCCTCTGAATATCAACTCCGAACCCATATATGTGTGTATGATTATAATCTGTATCTATAAATGTGTACACTGATTCGAGAGATCAGATGAGAAGAAATGCCGAAATTGAAGAGATTAAAAACTGAGGAATTTCGCCGGCAATTTCAGGAATTTCGTTTACCGGCGCGTTGGGGGGTGATATCCGATCGGCTGAAGGTGTTGATGGGAGTTTATATAGGTCCTAGGAATTAGGTGATATTACGTAACTGCCCTCTGATTGTTTCGAAAGTAAGCGGTTGCTGCCTATATTAATTGGGTATTTACTATTTAGTGGAGGGTATTAATAAAGTGGTCATTTAGCCATTATAGGTATATTAAAAAAAAGGACCGCCTTCCTTCACAGAGAATTTGTGCGGGGGCACCAATAGGGGGGTGCCCGGGTTTGACCCGGGCACAAATCCCCTGTGAAGGGGGATTTTTACCCTAAAAAAAAACGTTGTTTAACCCGGACTAATTGTTTTACATTGTGTTTGGTCATATGAATTTGATAGTACCATACAATATTAAAAATAATAATAAATAAATATTTATTGTGTTTTAGTATGTTATACTACACAGTTAAATCTATTAGATGAATACCTTTCAATTTTAAATACTTAAGAAGAAATGATAATTATTTGGTGCATTAATTGTTTTTGACGAGAGGGAAAACTGTATTTTAAAATCGTAAAATGTGAAAGGATTTATCTGTGTTTGTGATCTTCTTTTAAATCTTTGATTTTTGTGGAGTGGTCTAAGACAAATTTGATAAAAGTTTATACGATAAAAAAATAGTAGAAAATGCAATTCGCTGATAAAGAAACCCGCCCTTTATATGTGAGTTGCTTCCAAAATTTAGGACAATTTGTCCAAGTTCAAATAGAAGAAATCGAATGCACATTCGAATTAAGTTTAAAAGAAATGAATTAACAACCAAACATTAGCTATATTCAGTGGCTTCGCTTGTTAGGAATAAGTTTTGGAAAAAAAAGTAGTGTAAAGCAATTTAAAATTTGTTAACCCTCTTGCTTATTACTCTTTGATCAAACAAGTTATCATTGCTCTTCTTCTTGTGATAGGATATGATTCGTGTCAATTTATGTCTTGAATGGGGAATAAAGCAAGCTAGTCGCTCTAGCTACTATGATTCCATATATTTTTTTATGGAATAATTGTATTTCAATTGCTCTTTCTTTCGCAACTCGCTATAGTATTTTTACTGAAAAAATTATTGTAGCTTAAAAAAAGAAAAAAAAATAGATAAATCTAGTTAGCCGTAACTATAAATGAACCAAAACTAGCTAGTAGCTTTACATCTAATATTGGTTAAATTTATATATCTGTTTATAAAGAAGAATATTAGTCGATTTCAAGAAATGTGTGAATAATAATAAACAAAATTATAAACGTGTGATTGAAATTAATATTTAATTTTAACTTAATTCACAAACCAAAATATAAATTGTATGCAAAAAAGGCGAAAAAAACTCTTTTTGTTATAGAAAAACTTTGACTAGTAATTAACACGCACAATTGGGGTTTCTAATCCTGTCATGGCTGATGGCACTGTTGTAATTTTCTTTAATCTCAAGTGGCTTAATTGTCTAACTTATTGCTACCGTCCATTGGAGGATGGAAAGCTACTTAAAGGCAATTTAGTGGATCTTTGAGTGATATGAACGTTCATTTTCTCAAATAAAAGTCAAATACTCTAAATTATTTGGTGAAAATATGTGGCTGTTGATCGTCATTATTAAATCAATTTTTAAATATTCAAAATTTCATAATTAGGGTAACTAAACAACATGCTGCCTAGCTAATTTCACAACAATTGAATCACGTGTGTCGGCTCTACTATGAAATTAAATTACGAATAGTGTTATACGGTATAAGAAGTACTGAATAAGACTAGACTTGTGACAGACAAATATTTATGAAGAGCTTAAGCAAAATGTTATGTATTGAACGAGATTATGAGAATGACAAACAAATATTTTCTTAAAAAAAATTCTTTATTAATCATATTCGAGGCATTGAGTTTTGAGGTCTCATGTTATGGCGGTTGCTCCAATGACTTAGATTGGAATAATAACTAAATTTGTTTTAATATTTACATACTATTAATTTATTGTGCTACGACATATTTACATTATCGATATTTGACAAAAAATTGTACCATTACTATTATTATTTTTATTTAAAAGATCGCATCGATTTTGCCTAATGCATCAAATTTATTTGAACCGCCACTTTGTAGCTCTCTTGTAAAGAAATCTTATATTTTACAAGCCTTGCATCAAAGATAAGTTAACGTTAAAGTCGTGAATCGTGATTGAAATGAGCTTAATCAAAGTGCGACTTCCTTTTACTACAAAAAAAATTGGGGAGGTTGGGGATCCCTAGTCCCGTTTGTTTCTGATTAAAATCAAATTTTAATTTAAGTTAAAGTCAAATAATCAATATGAAACACATTTTTTTTTTACAGATTTCACATAATTTCAATCACACATTTTAAAAACTTTTATTACAATTTATTAAAAATTTAATTTTACCAAATAGCCAGGAGACATCGAGAGAGTGAAAGGGTTTGCTTTATAATTAGAAGGAAAAAAAGAAAAAGAAAAAGGGTGCTGTAAAATAATGGACAGATACAGAGGAGACAGATACGGGGACTACTCTACGACATCATATGGGCCCAACTATGACAACCGCCATCACTACTACGACGGCGACGACCGCCACCAGGACCGTCATTACTACAACCGCTATCATGAAGCCGACCACCTATACTCCAACTTTAACGGCGAGGAAAATTACCCAACTTCCGGTCTCCATGACAGCAATTTGCCTCTGTCGGGGCATAAGAGGCCAATTTCTCAAACCGGTATATTGGAAACTTCTTTCTGGCTTACTCAGTTGATTAAGTTTCTGCGTAAGTGATTTTTTTACCTATCTTAATCACGTATTTTTTTTTTCAGACTTTGTTGATTTTGTGAAGCTATTCGTTGGAGGAGTTCCTAGAACAATCACTGAACAAGATGTAAGTAGCACTGACCATCATTGATCAGTGGGTATGTAGTTAAATTTTAAGGTTCGCATATGAATTGCATCGGTTTCCGCCCAAGGGATGAGGGTGGGGGTGAGGGGTTTGCTACTCTAAAAAAAGAAAACGAAAACCTAGCTGTAGCTATTTAAGTAATGTTTGAAAGTGTTAAAAAGTTTCTGGGTTCTGCTTCTCCATGATCTCAAATTCTAGTTTCTGCCGGTATACTTTCCACGGTATTAGTAATCGCTAACTTTTTGTACAGATTCGCTCCATTTTTGGAGAATATGGACATATTGTTGAGGCTATTCTTCTCAGGGATAAATGGACTGGTGTACAGCAAGGTATCTATCAATGTTCGCTACAATGATTTGTTTTTTATATTTTCTGAGGTGACAAACATTGTATTCAACCACTATTTGGCCAGAAAATTTGCTATGTGCACATTATGTCCAGTTGACATTCTATACATTGATTATAGTTGAAATAAAGTTACAATACCTTGAATTATTCTGTGGAGTTTTATCATCACTGGTTTAATTTTTTTTTTTTTTATCATGAGAGATGATAATGTGACAAGTTGAATGTATCCAAGAGGCTCTTTATTAATAGCATCCTCTCTATTTTAGAGTGTTGATCCTTATTTTATGGAGTCTAACAAACTCTTAATATGTACAATATAAAATAAAGAGTGGATTTGGCTCTTCAACTTTAGTGATCCACACCCACTCTCTACATAAAATCTTCAATGCTTTTGTACATTTTTTACAACTTTTTTTACATTTATTTAGAGGAAACCAAATAAAAAAAGAGTAAATGTTGATCAATTATTTTCTTATGGGAAAAGAAAAATAAAGATAAATATATGTAGTATTGTCGGACACAGTATGTTTCTGTTGATGTTTATTGTGTGTTCATCTTTGCCAACTCATAACGAGATGAGAAAATAATTTTCTTTTTTTAAACATTCTTCAGAATATTGCTTTGTGAAGTATGCTACGGTGGAGGTGGCCGAGCGAGCTATTGTGGGGTTACACGGCCAATATACTTTTCCTGGGGTAAGTTATCACATCTCAATGAGTTAAGCTTTCTATTCCCCACCAATATAGTTTTCAAGTTTAGATGCTTTGAGCTGGGATTGATGAGGTGTCCTGAAAGAAGATAAAGAAGAAGACCAGAAGTGTCTTAAAAGACCATTTTATGAGAAGGAGTTTATGAAATAAATTCAGAAGGTTTAACATCAAGAAAGGTTTGTTGAGGAGTTTGCTTTTGATCTTGGGATGCCTTTTTTTGCAGATGACAATATTTAGATGCAGTGTCCATGGCTTATGAAGTCGTTTCTTTTTTTTTTTACCCACTAATGAAGCAGTTGATTCGGATTGAAGAACTTTTTTTAAGTTGTCTGCTAGAAATTAGCCTGGTTGAGAATCATTATGATGAAGAGTTATTGCTGTAGGTGATGTATTCAATTCTCAGATTTTTGCAAAAGGGTGCATTCCCTTCTGCCTTCCTTGGGAGTGCCATTGTGGTTGTATTATTAGATCATTGTTGCGTGGGATGTCGCGAGTGATGTGAACCCGCATAGCAACGAAGGTTACGGAACCCACATCATATTGAAATTCGACCCAAGAAAGTCCAAACAAACTAAATTTATGGATTTGACTTGAAAAACAATGAATTAAACAACCAATACAATCAATTTGATATGTTGACCTTTTAATTACATGATTTAAGAAATCTAACCCGAAATTAAAGTTTGACCCGGAAATATTGAACCAAGAAACCAAAGCAATTATAAAAATACTTTGACCATGCGATTACAATGATAAACGAATCTCACTTGATTAGTTGAACGCCATAGAATTAACCTGATAAGTTTGGTAGGATTGTTCCATGAAGAACAAAAGAAAGCAAGCCATATAGCCTTTCAAATTAATTCTATATTCTAAATGAAGAATGAAAAATCATATTTATACTAGCTCTAAAATCAAGCTAAAATCGTGCATAATATTCCCAAGATTACAAAATTTTGGTAAGGGTATAATTTTATTGCAATTAGGAAATCTGCGGAAAAGGAAAAATATCGCCTCGTTTTTGGCCCAGTGGCCGCATGGTAGAAGTGGATGCAGTCGCATGGTTCATTTGAAATGTTCCTGGAACTCCCTGCATGACTCCATGCGGCCGCATGATTTTTCTATTATGCGGTCACATGGTAGTAAATTTGAATCCTCTTTTTTCTTATGTAAAATTTTGTGTCATTTTCAGAATGTACTCATGGATGGAAATCCGACACCCGAGTTGAAAGTTATGCACATTTTCATCCATGCTGCTTGTTCGCTACTTGAACCGAGTTGATCCATTTGGTTTATTCTTTCGAGTCAAACATGAAACTTGTTCCTTGACTTGTTAACTTAACTTCCATGGACTCCATATCACGAACACATAATTGCATGGTTTTGTTAGCTCTTTTGAGGTCTCGATTTCGCCATCCATCTCCTCAACAAATATTGCACTTCTGTTGATTGTAGCCTATTCCAGCTCACAGGGGCGAAAATCAACTTGTTGCCATGACTGCTTTCTACTTCATCTACTGTCTTTCTGTGTTTATTCACTGTTTCAGCTTCAGGGGCTAGAAGATTTGGAGCATTTGCAGAGAAATACTGTGGGAAGACAAGGAGTGAGAATATCATTTAGTNTTTCTACTTCATCTACTGTCTTTCTGAGTTTATTCACTGTTCCAGCTTCAGGGGATAGAAGATTTGGAGCATTTGCAGAGAAATACTGTGGGAAGACAAGGAGTGAGAATATCATTTAGTTCTGTGGGATAAGGTGAAGGATCCTATTACACATGGGTTTTTGGGGTGATAGATTTAGTTGCTCAATAGGGCTTTGCTGAGTCAATGAACAGGGTTGCTTGGTACTGCCTGGATGATATGAAGGGAAGTTGTTAGTGATAAACATGGCATAGGATGGGAAGGACTTCATATTAAAATGCCAAGAGATCCTTGTGGAATGGGTCTTTTGAGGCATAACAAATTTATGGGTTGATTTTTGGAGAGTAATTGCCTGAATTTTTGGTGGGATAATAAAGCTGAGTTTCCTCATCTTTTCAGAACCTTTACTGATCAAGATGCTTATAATATTGCTAGCTTTTCTGGAGGTAGGTGGCGTGTAATTTAACTTTAAAAGGGATTTTCAGGATTGGGAATTATGATCTGCTTGGAACTGTTGCTCAATATCAATTCAGATTTTGGGGAGAAATGAAGATAGAATATTGAAGAGATTCTAGTAATAACAAATTCCTTGTTATATTCCTTTTTATAACATGCAATGCTTCAAGTCTTATGAATCCATCCCAAAGAATGGGTTTCTTGATTTGGATACAACTTGCAAGGCCATTTTGACTGGTAAGAATTTGGGGAAAGAGAAATGACTTACTTGTTGGTACTATATGTGCAAGATGGCGCATGAAGATGTGCAACATTTGTTTCTAGATTGTGATGTTGAGTTGTATTGGATGATCTTTAGTAAATTTGTGGACTTCGGTGGGTTATTCCTGGGTTCTTTGTTGGAAACTCAATGGTTTTGGTTAGCAAGTACATGTCTTGTCTCTTGTCCCACATTGTTTAATGCGAGTGCTATAGAGGAACAGAAATCAGAGGGTCTTTGAGAGGGTGCAGATACCACCTCGGAGATTGAAGGGGTCCTTTTGTTTTTCCTGTTCTTTTGGTTTAAGAGAACCATTTTCACTAATGTAGAGTCTTGAATGTATTTTTTTCAATTTTGCTAGAACTTGTTAATTGCTTCCTCGTCATAGTTTCTGTGTACTCCTTGAATGCTTTTTTGCCTCTTACTCAGAATGATTTTTTTTGTTATATCTGTTTCTCCCAGGGGACGATTCCTATAATAGTTAAATATGCTGATGGGGAACGTGAGCGCCTTGGTGATTATCTATTCTCCTGAAATCCTTGTCTCCTGTTTTGTTTGTAATGCTTTTAATAGTCAGGGTGGTTTCTTAAGGTTTGAGGCTTAATTGTTTCATGATCCTGATTTTTCTGAGATCCATTATGTATTTTGGGTTTAAATATTTTATTATTTTGCATAAATTCTTCCCTATGCTGCAGTAACTATTTATTATCATTATTTTTTTTCATATTATCATCTCCTCTTTGTGCATGTGTGTATCTCTTTGAATTACATTGTTTTGCATCGAACTTTACATATTTTTACTTATATATTAATCTAAGCTATAGTAAGTATAAAGTTTACTGTGAATGATGATGGGTTTTCAAGGCAAGAAAACTGGACTATAACTTAAGTTGTGTTATTGTTCCTCATAATTGTATTTCAATAATTGAAATTTGTATGTTCCACTTTGTCAGTTGAATATGATGTAGGGATGGCAACGGGACGGGTCGGGTTAATATCCCGCCCCGTTATCCGTTTAAAGCGGGGCATGGCTCTTGTCTTGTCTATTTTTATTTTTATTTTTTGTGATAATTCATTTTATCGCTCCCATTTATTAAAGTGAGACAATAATATATTTTTAAATTATTTATTTATTTTTAGAAGTTAAATTATTCAAATATATTTGGTAAAATAAGCCCCTGTTTGAGCCATGTTATTTTTTTCATTCTCATTCTTATACTTATTTTCAACCACACATTTTTCAATAAAATAATATTTTCTATCACATTAATAATTTTTCTTTCTTTTTCAACCACATATTCCCCATCACATCAAATAAAAAATGCATTCTTGGACTCAAAATGTTCACCAAACAGGGGCCAAGTCATTTATTGTTTTTCATATTTTTTAAATAATCTTAGTTGCTATCTTCTATTAGAACTAATGAAATTTCGTGGAGTTTTCCATTTAAAGTATTGAATTCTTAAAAAAAAAATTAAAATTAAAAATTAGGTGGGGCAGGCTACTTGTTACCCGTACCCCGACCCGTACCCGTGACCCCGCAGGTATCGGGTTTGACAAGTTTTTTTGCCATCTCTAATATGTTGATTATTGGAATCTTGGATCCCTTGATTAACGGGAAGTGGAAATTCTTGCATACTTCAACCATCTTCTGGATATTTGTGGATATTTTTCTATAAATGCTGATATGATACCTAGTAAAATTGTGCCCATAAAATTTGGAACTCATTTTTTGCGTCTGCTTATTTAATCTCTGTCTCTGTGTCTAGGGAGCTTTGGCTCACATGTGCACAAGTTGTATGTTGGTTGCGTGAATAAACAAGCTTCAAAATGGGAAATTGAAGAAGTAAGTACCATGTTAAAACTTCTGTATTGATATTAACCCATCCATACTGAAATGTGCACCAACTGGTACTTTTCACTTGTGTGAATGTTAAAAGAGGTAGCACGTGCATGATTGTGTTGAATTTGCAGCTGCTCTCCATTGCGCTCATTTCTGAGGTGTACTTGTTTCCTGCACTGTTTTAATTACGGCTACATGCGGCCCTTACGTGTCTTGACTTTGAGCAGTTCACGTGCATGGATTTTATAAGGGGCCTGACCATAATTTTCTTCTTAAGTTCGTATTTGGTTTTGGGAACTGCTGAGTTTGTTTAATACCAGTTTTTGAATATTTATGATTTAGAATAATATCTGCACTCATGACTATTTCATTCTGATAAACGGGTCTTTTATTTTATTTTTTTTGTTCTCATTTAAACATCTTCTATATATTTTTTATTTTTTGTATTGTCATTAGAGATAGAAACTTTAAATTGAAACTGATTATGGTTTCCTAACTTCTTAGTTAATTTTGGGCCTTGATCGGGTGCTTTTACTGCCAGATATTTACCCCATTTGGTGCTGTTGAAGACATTTACGTTGTCCGAGATGAATTCAAGCGAAACCGTGGTTTGTACCTTTTAATTAATCTCAGTCTCTATTTAAATTAATCTAGAAAATGCTTGAGCTAAAAGAATCATTTAAGAAGATGACCTCTAATTGCCACCAACTATTCATCCAAGCAGTGATGGGAAAGGATATAAATTAACATGTTTTCACTTTTAGCTGAGGCTCTCATCAATAGTTTATCTATTGTCCACTCTTGTACGTTGCAAGTCCTCGCTTGTGGATGATAAAGTCATTCAATATATTTCATCGATACTGATATTTCATTGCTTTCAAGGATGTGCATTTGTTCAATTTTCTTGTCGAGATATGGCAATTGCTGCAATAACGGCATTACATGGAAGATATATGATGAGAGTAAGTCTTATAAGTTGATGTGAATTTATATTATTTTACTTTTTAAGTAATTCCTATAGTACTTCTGTGAAATAGGGATGTGATCAGCCTTTAATTGTTCGATTTGCGGATCCGAAGAAGCCAAGGACTGGGGATTCTAGGTGCCTTTATCTTCTGAAAATCCTCTTTACTTATTTCTCTCTCTCTCTCTCTCTCTCTCTCTCGTGTGTTGGAGTTGCTGGTGATTTCATTGGATATTTTGGTAGATGCAGAAATGGATTTTTCAGAGCATAAATTATTCCACTTTATGTAGCTATTCAAGCTGTCTGCTTTTGGTCCCTAATCATTGAATCCTTTGGAATTTTTGTTTGCATTCATTCACCTTTTCTTATGATACATCTTCCGCAGACCTTCATTATACGTGAACGATCAATTTAGTGGACATATGCCGCCTAATGAATTCCGACCAGTCGAGGTAATATCAAGGTCCTGAGTTACTTCACATAATCTGGAGGCACAGGGTGCCCATTTCTTTATATATTTACCATAAGCATGCCATCCTGTTGAAATTGTATGATCTTGTACAATATATTAGTTGAGTTCCCATTTTTGACTAGATGCAGCTAACTTGCAGCTGTTCTTCTTACAATATCTTGTTTATTGTTGTTTGAATATGTCTTATTTTCGCAGTTGACTAAAATTTATAATGTTGGATGTTTTTTGCACTCCTGCATGATATTTTAGTTACCTGTGCAGGGTCAAAATTCTAAGGTAGGTAGTCAGTCAGTCAGTCAGTCATGCTGGTTAATGAAACTCTGGTGTAGCTTATGTGACATATTATGGACATAAAATGCAGTGTTAACATTTTATTTATGATCTGTGGATCACTTACTTGTAACTTGACAGTGTTTTATATTTGAAAATTGATATTATGCTATGTCCTTGTATTGTGCTTGCCCATAGCCATATCCATGCTTTTTAGCTCCAACATCTTGGTTTGTCCATGTGGTATCTGTATCCTGTATGATACTTGTCCCCTCACCAGTTATCAGGAATTGGGATTTTCGCCTTCATTTTGGTTTAGTTCCATGACTTAGACACTAGAATGGGAATGAGGCTTGAATCTTCCATGCGGGATACAATCTCAGTCTTGTGCCTGCTGTTTCTCATGATAACTGATAAGGACAGAATTCAGTCTCTGTTTCCAGCAAGAGTAACAATTCTTAATTGATGTTGGATTACAATAAGGCTGATATCCATGCAGAAAGAGCACTCATGGTCTGAGCTGATATCTTGTTGCAATTAGTTAGTCTCTTTGTTCTCCTGAGAACTTGAAAGTTGTTCAATTATTTTAGTAATAAATCAAAATGGTATCTCATATTCCTTTGATATTGGTTGTGGTCTGAGCTAATCTAGTTGCAATTGTTTAGTTTCTTGTTCTTCCGAGAACTTGAAGACTATTTGATTGTTTTAGCAAATAAGTCAATATGGTATCCCGTATTCCTCTCATATTGGTTGACTAAATTTGTCCCGTGATTCTGTTCACTGGAGGTATCTTGTAGGGGAGCTATTGATTAGTAAACAAGCTGTTATCACTCTTTTTATTGCCTTGATATAAAAAGTGGATGATGTTATTTAAGAATTTTCTTTTCTTACACAGTTTTGGTTTGTTTCTGACATGTCCAATAAATCTTGTTAATTATGCTAGTGGGATATTATTTTTTTTGCAGTCTCCACAAATTGGACACAAGCCTCCAGCAGATTCGAGCACCTGCAGTGCATCTGCTGCCCACGACACAAATTCAAGTAGTGAGATGACACATTCGATAGAGTGTGACTGGAGCGAGCACGTGTGTCCTGATGGACATCTGTACTATTATAATTGTGTAACGTGTGAGAGCACAGTAAGATTTTCTTCTTGATGCAAAGTTTCATTTCCTTAAGATTTTTACCACTTTAGATGGTGATAAGTGTCTGGAAAATGACAAGTAGTGGGAGAAGCCGGAGGAATATGCAGATTATGAACAAGTAGTAGAAAAACTGGAGCAGCAGCAGCAGCAAGAATCAAAGCCACAGGTCCTTTCTTCCCCAGAGGTATCTCAAATACAACCGGTGCATCATTAGCCACAACTATCTTCTCAAATACCTCAAATGTTTAGTTATTATTTGATGTTAAAAATGTAATTTTGTAGATTGTATATTGTATATTGACTTCTTTGCATGCCATTAATGCTTTTCTTAGGAGTCCTTTAGCATCTGCTTGTCTTAGGAGGGAATATATCTACTGTTGCAACGATAAATCAAACACATTCATCATAAGTAGCTTAATAAAAGAAGTTTCATTTGGGATTCGACGCCCTTGCGTGTTATATTATTCAACAGATAGCATACTTCCATAAGTAAATACCCAAGGAACATTCTGGACCGTATGACATGATTGTAGGACATTCTAATGTGCTAGGTAACTTAGCACAAATATTCTTGGCTTGTTTGGTGAAGTTGTTTTGTACAAGTGTTGGACAATACTAAAGAAGAAAAAGAAGTTAAAATTTTGTAGAGGGATACTTCGAAGTAAAGGCCAAAAATAATAGTGCTTGGGATTGATTCTTGGGTCTAGGTGATAGCGAGTTTGTTGCTCCTCCCATATTAGCTACAGCTTTTAGAAAAAGTAGTTGATTTCCTTACATTAGTTAGGATCAGAGTTGGAGATCTCAGGTTTGATTCTTCAAGGGGAAAATGATGCGGAGCATCACTTGAACATGATGGTGGGCATATTTCATAAGGGATAATTCGAAGTGAAGGCCCAAAAAATAGTGATTGGGGGTGGATTCCTACATCAACTATCTAGTCCGTATCTAATACTTTGTACCTATCATGCCATTTATTGTTTAAGATGGGTTATTTGAATGAAAACATTTTTTTAGAAATATCAAATTTGTGGTATTGCCTTCTGCTCTACCTTTTCATTAATAGATGATGTTTTTTCAATTGACTAAAATATGGAAGATGAGCAACAATAATATACCCCTTAATTTACTCCTTCCCCTTACCTCTACCCTGTGAAAAAATTGAATGAATGAATGAATGAAGTAGAGAAAATTGAATGACGACTGTTGTTTTGTATTTTATTATCTTCTATGTTAATCAAGTCTCGAGAGAAAAATCAAATCTGTTTTTCGACTTGGTTTTTCTGGGATCATACGGCATTTTATTGCATTAAATATATTAGCCTCCATTTGGAAGAAACTATAAATGGTTTATAAATTCAGTCAAAGTCAACCATTAATTTCAACTACACATTCATAACTACTATTTGTTATTATCTACACGTTTTGTGGAACCACTTCTTTTCCTCTTTATAAACCATTTATGAATTTGCCAAATGGAGGCTTATTAAGTATCATTACTAGCCCTATGTTGCAAGCAATGGTGGTGACAGATCTGGGAATTCACTAGGCGAGCAAGTATCTGAACGGACTTTGATTTGAGGATTTTCAGGAACTTAATCATGTGCATGAACAAGCAATGACAATCCCAGTGGTTGAGCCAGCGATTATGTAAACGGTACGGTCTTGCATTGCTTTTAAGTTAATTCGACTGCAATATTGGCGGGACTAGGTTTTTCAACTGAACTATTCAAGGTTTTGTAATTCATTCTTTTCCATGTGACCTCAAATTCCTATTATGTTTTCAGGTCTTGGTTTGATTAATAGTTTTTCAATGTTTAATTGTTGTATGTACCTGTTATCTGTCTCATGTACATGAGGACAGTGGAAGACTGGAAGTACTTTTGGAAAAGAAAGTAAAATAAGAAAACTATTGCTGTACTTAACCCAGCACAAATATGCAGCCTAATTCTCGAACTTGAGAATTGAGTTGATTTTTTTTTTTTTTCCTAGTCCGTTTCATGAAATGAAAATTTAGGAAATGCCTAGATATTATAAATGCAGGGGGATTGGGACACGCCAGTGTGCCAACAAATAAGTTCAATCAGTTTTTAATGTTTTGAAGGCTACAAGATGAATGTCATATGTGATACAGAGATATTTAACTTGATTTATCAGTTGTGTATTTATCTTTGACGAAGCCAATATTTTAGATTGTTAATATATAGTTTATGTTATACCTACAGGCATAGACAGGAAAGAATGCTGAGAATGTTGTACAGCTAATTCATGCAGGTTTGCTTTGGATGTGCTATATGCTATTTAACAGATCGATTTTGCGATGGAGTATTGGATGTTTGAAACAACTCTCATTTATCTCGTTTTGCAGTTGGTACATGTCACATGTCTTTTACTTTTAACAAATGCTAGCTGTCTCGTAACTGAGCGCATTGATGATTTCTTTTAAACTGAATTATATATTTATGAATTTAAAATTCGAGGCTTATTTGATGCACGTGTGCCTTTTGGGTCCTCAAAACTCGTGAGAAGAAAGTCCCTTGGAATGGCCGTAAAAAAGGTGTAGATTGACACACTGCCAACTACACAAGACAAGCCTTTGAACATTTTTTCCTGGCCACCGAACTTCATTTTCCTTGTCGTCCATAAAGACCTATAGTGGCGAGAATTCGTACGTTGCTTTTGTTTTTGTGGTGGCCTGGTTGGAGTTTGCTCGGGTAACTCAAGAATTAATCGGATGAAACTTCGAGAGGATGGGTTCGAACTGCGTTGTTAAGAGCATGTTGTTTTCTATAGCAGTTGCGTTCAATTATATGCCAAAGCCGGGCGGTTAGGCAGGAAAATACATATTTTAAAAAATTACCCAAAAAGCTGCCGACCCACCGGCCTGCCCGGTTTTATGGAGCCCTGTTGACCCGTTTTCGGTTTAACCACTCTGAATTTATGAAAGCCACCCAAAACTTAGCCCAAAAACTCATCTTTTGAATTTTTTTTGGTAATTTTTTTTTAAAAAGAATCATCCGGTGGATTCAAATTTGACATTTGACCTTTTGTCAAGATTCGTCCAGTGAAGGAGACGGCCAGCTGGAAGTGAAAAATACCAGTTGAAATTTAGTTGAATTAGTTAGAGCTGTTAATTCTATTATTTCTGTTAATTGTCAATTAGTTAGTTAACCATTATGTATATATATGTATGTGAAGTACGGCTGATTAATTCAATGAGAATTCAGATATTTTCTCCTATTGTCTTTGTATCAATTTAACATGATATCAGAGCATTAGGTTTTTTCATCAATAATTTTTCTCACTTTTCTCATCTTTCTTCATCAATGGCGGGTCTCTGATAGGCTCCCGATAAAATACATGTATTCTAGAAGGAATAAGAAGAATGTGAGAGGAGAGGCGGTAACAAATTCTGATAGCAAAGGGGAGTGAGGTGGACAAGTAGTTACAAAGCACGTTATAAATAGAAATAGAATAGAGGAGAAGATTATCAATCATCAAGTAGAAATACTTGGGAGAGTGCGGCCCTCTCGAACGGATGAATCCTTTCTTTTATATTTTGTAATTTCCTTTTTTAATTCAATCAATACGAATGCCTATCTTCCTGTTATTTCCTATTTCTACTTGCCAATCATAAATTCCTTTCTTTTATTGTGTGGGACCTTATCAGTCTCCCATCAACAACAGAAGAAACATCTCGCAACCTCAACGAGGACTCATCATCACCTTACTATCTCCATCATTCTGAAAATCATGGATCTGTTTCTGTTACTCCTAAATTAACAGCAACAAATTATGCAACATGGACCTGCTCGCGGTATCCATCCGAAATAAACAAGGTTTTTTGGACAAATCTATTGCCAAACCTGCTTCAATGGATCCAACTTATCTGCCATGGACCAGATGCAACAATCTCAGTGTGACTTGGATGTTGAGATCGATTTCACAACCAATTGCCTCGACTAATTTTTATCTCAATGATGCAAGTGAGATCTGGGATAAATTGCAGCAACGATTCTCTCAACCTGATGATTAGAATACCTGTAATCTTCAATACCAACTCAGTAATATTTCTCAAGGTACAAAATTTGTTAATGCCTATTTCACTGAATTGACGATTGTATGGGAGGAATTGAGGACCTTTAGACCATTACCCTATTGCAAATGTGGAAAGTGCAATAATGAATGTTTTTAGCAGTTCGTTGATTCTCATCAATAGGATTTGGTGTTCAAGTTTCTAAATGGCTTGAATGAAATATATCAAGGTTTAAGGTCACAAATCATCTTGATGAAACCTTTTCCCAATTTGGACCAAGTTTACAACCTTGTTCAGAGGGAAGAATCAAAGAGATTATATCTCACTCAACTACAAGATTTTGCTAATTTGTCATCAGCCATGGCAGTAAAGAAAGGGAAATCTGAAAGGGAAATTTGATGTTATTTGTTCATATTGTGGAAAACGAGGACATAAGAGGGATAATTGCTTCAAACTCATTGGATTTCCACTGGATTTCAAATTCACCAAAGGCAGGAATGCTGGGGTTAACTCTGTGATTGAAGAGCAGAAGGACTCACTATGTCAATCATCAGGTAAACCTATCTCAACAACAAGTGCAACAATTACTCGCTCTCTTGAATGATTCATCTGATGCAGTCCATCCAAACACCAACACATCCACTATGCCTACTACAAGCAATCAACTAGTTGTCAATCTCACATCTCTACTATCTCATTCATTTGCCTTAGCCACATGTCTTGCCTCTCCATCCAATTCTACTAATTCATGGATCCCTGACACTGGTGCTACACTGGTGCTACTGATCATATAGCATGTTCACTTAAATTCTTCAATTCATACACTGTCCTTCCTAATTCATATGTCCTTTTACCCAATGGAAATAGAATACAAGCCACTCATATTGGTTTTGTAATAATCAATTCTGACCTTACTCTGCATAGTGTGTTGTTAGTTCCTTCATTCAACTTCAATCTGATTTCAGTAAGTAAACTAACACCTTCCAAAGATCTTGCCTTAATTTTTTCATCCAATTGTTGTCTTATTCAGGCCCTTTCTTCATGGATGACGATTGGGCTTGCTAAAGTCACCAATGGATTATTCTACCTTTAAGACACTCCAAAACATCTACACAGAATCGCAGTAGCCACCAGTACAAATACTTGTGATTCAAATGTTTGGCATCATAGATTAGGGCATGTACCCCTTAATAAGTTTTCTTTCTTGTCTAAGCCCCCGTTTGGTACACATTATTTTCAAGAGAATGCATTTTTTTGGTTGATGTGATGGGGAATATGTGGTTGAAAAAAAAGGAAAAGTTATTGATGTGATGGAAAATATTATTTTATTAAAAAATGTGTGGTTGAAAATGAGTAGAAGAATGAGAATGNTTTTATTGATGTGATGGGAAATATGTGGTTGAAAAAGAAGGAAAAGTTATTAATGTGATGGAAAATATTATTTTATTGAAGAATATGTGGTTGAAAATGAGTAGAAGAATGAAAATAAAAAAAAGAATGTGGCTCAAACAAGGGCTAAATTTCCTCCTTGTGATGTTTGTTTTACATGCCTCAAGGCTAGACAGAAGCGGGCATCTTTTCCTTTCCATAAACATACTTCTTCATCTGTATTTGAACTTGTTCATATGGATATTTGGGGACCATATTCTCAAGTTGATTTGTATGGTAATCATTACTTTCTTAGCATTGTGGATGCTTTTTCTCGTTGTACTTGGGTATACTTGATGCAACATAAATCTTTAGTTACTTAATTGTTGCCTCAATTCTATAACTATGTGCTAAATCAATTCAAAACAAAAATCCAAATCATAAGGACCGACAATGGGAAAGAATTTATGCAGCCCACTTTCTATGCTTCCACTGGTATAATCCACCAATGTTCTTGTCCTTACACGCCCTAACAAAATAGGGTGGTAGAAAGAAAACACCAACACATTCTAAACACAGTTAGAGCACTTCTTTTTCACGCCCAATTACCTATAAAATTCTGGGGGGATGCTGTCATGACAGCCACTTTTCTCATTAACAGAACACCGTCCAAAACAATACACAATAAAACTCCTTATGAACTTTTGTTTCACCAGCGGCCATCCTATTCTCACCTCAAATCCTTTAGCTGTCTTTGCTTTGCTGTCAATACTAACCCACACAAAAGAAAATTTGATTCTAGAGCTAAAAACTGCATATTTCGGGGCTACCCTTTAGGCTGTAAGGGATACAAGCTGTATGATATAAATTCCAAGTCTGTTTTCATATCCAGAGATGTGATGTTTCATGAAACGATATTTCCATTCACTAAATCTCCAGGTATTTCTACTAATATTTCATCCCCATTAGTTCATATTCCAATTCCAGATTATAATTTACCAGATACATTACCAGTTCATCATCAGTCATCTTCACATTCTCAATCAAACTCCTCATCCGATCATACTTTATTACAGCCTACTATATCCCCATCTCAAAATTACTCGTCAGATCAAAATTCTTTGCAGCCTTCACCTCATCCATCTCAATCTGATCAGTTTGAGTCTAATCCTATTAATCCAAATCGTCATTCTCTCAGATTGTTCAAACTTGTACTTCTCATCCTTTATCCAAAGTTCTAGAGTACTCCCAATTATCCCCTAAATTTCACCATTTTGTCATGAATATCTCCTCTTAACCACCTGAACCTACTATATATCACCAAGCTGTTCAACATGAACATTGGAGGGAAGCAATGAAATCTGAGCTTGCAGCCTTATCTAAGAACCAGACCTGGGATATTGTCCATTTTTCCCCAAATCAGTCCACAGTGGGTTGTAAATGAGTATATAAGACCAAATTTAAAGCTAATGGACAAGTGGAAAGATATAAAGCTCGTTTAGTAGCTAAATGGTACACTCAGAGGGAAGGTTTTGATTATCAAGAGACATTTAGTCCTGTTGCAAAGTACACTATTGTCAGAATTTTTTTGGCTTTAGCTGCTATACAAAATTGGTATTTGTCTCAACTAGACGTTAATAATGCTTTCCTCAATGGTGATTTAATTGAGGATGTTTATATGGATGTTCCTCTGGGTTATCAGATTCAGGGGGAGAAGAGAATTGAATCTGATAATCCTCGGAGAAAGTTGGTATGCAAATTAAAGAAGTTTCTTAATGACTTAAAACAAGCTTCTAGGCAGTGGAACATCAAATTTACACAATGCATGCTAAGAGAAGGATTCACACAGTCCAAAGCTGATTATTCTCTTTTTGTGAAAGGTAATGGAAATGAATTTGTAGCACTTTTACTTTATGTTGATGACGACATAAATAATTGCTGGGGCACAACAATCTGCCGTTAATAAACTGAAACAGGGGTTATATTCTTATTTCAAGATGAAGGATTTGGGAAATTTGAGATATTTCTTAGGACTTGAAATAGCAAGATCTTTAGTTGGTATATTTATGTCAGAGAAAGTTTTCATTGGAATTGTTAGAAGAATACAGTCAGTTGAGTGCAAAGCCTTGCAGGACACCAATAGAAATGAATCATGGACTGGTTAATTCAGATGATGAGCTTTTGGAAGATCCCACATTTTATAGATAATTGGTTGGAAAACTTTTATATTTGAATATAACCAGGCCAGACATCAGTTATTTTGTAGGCATTTTATCTCAGTTCATGGAAAAGCCAAACATGATACATTTACAGGCAGCCTAGAGAATATTAAAATATATCGAGGCAGCTCTTGGGCAAGGAATTATGTTATCATCAAAATCACACTTGAAATTAAAGGCCTACACAGATAGTGATTGGGCTGGATGTCAAGAAACCAGAAAATCTATCATCGGATTCTGCATTTTCATTGGGAATTCTTTAATTAGTTGGAAGTCGAAGAAGCAGTCCACAATCTCTAGAAGTTCGGTGGAGGCAGAGTATATGGCAATGACAGGAGCAGTTGCTGAGATCACGTGGATTAATTACCTGCTACATGACTTGAATGTGGATTTGTCTATGCCTGCTGAACTATATTGTGATAGTCTATTCGCTATACATATTTCCAAGAATCATGTATTTCACGAAAGAACAAAACATATAGAGGTTGACTGTTATTATGTAAGGGACAAAGTTATGGAAGGGAAAGTCAGGTTGCATTACATTTCTACTAAGGAACAATTTGCAGATATCTTCACTAAGGCGTTGGGAACGAACCAATTTCGTAAGCTTCTTAGCAAGATGAACATAAACAATATTTATGTACATCTTGAGGGGGAGTGTCAAGATTCGTCCAGTGAAGGAGACGACCAGCTGGAAGTGAAAAATACCAGTTGAAATTCAACTGAATTAGTTAGAGTTGTTAATTCTATTATTTATGTTAATTATCAGTTAGTTAGGTAGTTAACCATTATGTATATATACATGTATGTGAAGTACGGTAGATTAATTCAATGAGAATTCAGATATTTTCTCCTATTGTCTTTGTATCAATTTAACACCTTTTTCTTTTTTGATCTGTGCTTGGATCAGTTTTGAAAACATAGGGATTAAGCGGTACATTGTGTATGTTGGGTTGGGGTGACTTGTTATGTTTTCCTTATTCAATGGCTATAGCCATTGTTCCAAGAATTTAGATGCACACTAGAATTTGCTATATAGATGTAGTTGAGCACAAGCCATTACACAGAGCTTGTTTGAGCTCCTTTATTTTTTTGTCCAAAATGCATTTTGGAATAATATTTTGGTGAAAAATTTGTAGTTAAAAAGGAAAATTTTTGGATTTGCTAGTAATATTACTTTATTGAAAAATGTATGGTTGAAAATAATCGATAAAAAAATGTATTTTAGAAATAATGAGAATCAAACAAGAGTTCAGTATATACAAGAGTTTTTTGACTTGAGCATCAGAGTATTTACAATGAGTTGGTATCGACATTTCTATGGATGCATGGTTTTTGGATATTAGAGATTTAGGGCGTGCTCAGTCGTGCTTAAAATTCAATTAAAATTGAAAATATAGTCGTTACTGATTTTCATTCGTCTAATGAAAGTAAAAAATAACAGTTAGTTTTTTAATTTTAATCCGATTTTAATTTCTATCGAACACGCCCTTAGATTATTTCTTGACTATTTGTAGAATAGAGGATCGAGTATCGGCTCTGAGTGACATGCACACGCGATTACGTGGATGGTCTTTGGTGTGTTGAGCTGTTTCTGACAATTTGGGAAACCTTTTCTTCTTGATCAAGTATCTTCGATTGAACAAAAGTATCAGTTTCTTGCAGTCGAATGAGTAGAATGTTGACTTTCTCCACCAAAGTAGAATTTTTTTTTTTCCATAATGGACTAACCACGGCCCAACTCAGGCATTTAGCTTAATAGAGAAGAAAAGGTGGTTGAATATCCCATCACGTCCCTTTCAGCCCATTGAGACGTTTTGTTGGGACGCGATCTAAAGTAATTTTCCTTTTCGGAAAGTAAGATACGATTTATTTTTGGAAAAGTAAAATTACAAAGGTTCCCAACCTCTGTNTTTTTTTCCATAATGGACTAACCACGGCCCAACTCAGGCATTTAGCTTAATAGAGAAGAAAAGGTGGTTGAATATCCCATCACGTCCCTTTCAGCCCATTGAGACGTTTTGTTGGGACGCGATCTAAAGTAATTTTCCTTTTCGGAAAGTAAGATACGATTTATTTTTGGAAAAGTAAAATTACAAAGGTTCCCAACCTCTGTCCCTCGTTGCAATTTTGTTATATTTCAATCTTCAAACCTTTTGAGTAATACGCTAAAATGTTATTAGAAGGACATTCGTCTTCCACCCCAACTCACTCTAAAAATTGCTATAATTACAACGGTTGCGGCAGGTAGTCCCAATTGATCATTTTTCAAAGGTAGAATCTTTTATGCGGGAGATCTTATCGAATTAGATTAAGTCATACGAAAATGATTCAATCCATTTTATATTTTTATTCATTCAACAATGACTAGAATACACACACACACACACATATGATTTAATCCATTTTATATTTTTATTCATTCAACAATGACTAGAACACACACACACACACATATATATATATATATATTACGGGTTTTTTTTTTATTTTCAAAACTAGATTATTATGTCCTTGTTTGATGACCTTTAAAAAAAAAAAACAAAGTTTTGAAAGGTAAATTTCGGGAGAATACGTAGTTAAGAAGTAAGGAAAAATTTTAAATTTATGTGTAAAATATTTTATTACGTAATTGTGTAAAAAAAGAAAAATTTAAATAATGATTTTTAAACATAAGTCATGATTCTTCCTCATTTCTCTTACCGTTTTTAGAGACTAAATAAATAGTTTAATCCGCAATGTTTTCAGAGTTTATTAAGAGCCCGTTTGGTAGAGATTAAAATCGAATTAAAATTAAAAAAATTAGTCGTTATTATTGACTATTATTAAATGAGTGGACTCAATAACGATCATATTTTCAATTTTAATTGAATTTTAATCGACATCAAACGAGCTCTAAAACTTTCTCATCAATTCTAGGTTCGGTCGGTTCACGACTTTCGTCGCTCATCTCTCCTTATAAAAAATTGCAAGAAAAAACTAAACCGTTAGTTCTCAGCCGACCATTTAATTTGTGGCTATGAATCAGCCACGTCTACTAAGAAACAATTTATCATTTATTTATATCAATATCATTACACGAGAATGTAAGAAAAAAAAAATTGGAATATAAGGCTAGGGTTTGGTATTACATATAGCCGAATGATCCAATCTTTCGATATCTTCTCCGTCTCCTCTCTACAAAATCTACCTTATTTTATTTCATCTTCGATGAAAACTGCAACAATTCACGGAAGAGGCAAATTTCCAGTTTGTGCGTGAATTTAACCGATGGGTACACACTTGATCTGGGGGATTTTGATAGTCCTGATTTAATAATCAATTGGTGTTGTATTAGTTCGTTAGATTCACGCACAAACTCGAAACCTGTCTTTTCGCTTTTCCTTTTCGATATTTCCAATCTGTTATTTTCTAAGGAGGGCAATTTCTAATCGATCAGGTTTGTTGTTTAAATTGATCTGTTTTATTTGAATTTATATTTTCTTAATTATTTTGATTTTGATTCGGTTAATAAATGGAGTTCCTAGATTGGCGAATCTGCTTGAAAAAGTGAAACTGAAATTAATCTTGTTGTTATTAGATGTTTATATTTCCTCAGCAAATGAATATGATGCACATGATAAAACATGTTTTTCTTTTGTGAAAGTTAGGAGCTTATATATGGTTTATATTTTCGAATTTGAGATGGTTTCAATTTTTCTTGTAGTTTTGCTAAGATTGAAAGGAATTGAAAATCCTCATCTTCTCAACACTTGAAGCTAAAAGTGAGGATAGTCCATACGGATATAAGCTGCAGATTAGTTTTTCGGTGGATGGATCGTGGATATATCTGGATTATATTTGGCTAAGCTTAATAAATTTACTTATAAGAAAAGGTAGAGTTGGAAATACGCAATTTATCTTCTTGTTAACTGCCCAAAAATGTAAATTTTTAATGCTATCCAAACATGTTTAATTCATTTATAAGCAAAGCTCGACGTGCTGGGAATTATGTTCATCTCTGACTTGCTTGTTTGATTAAAACTTGGTACCTATTACTTGTGTTAATTATGCTCCTGTTTGAGCCAAATTATTGTAGAATATGAATGAAAAATATAGTCGTTATTGGGTCCATGTAAGAGATAGAAAATTTGAATTTAAATGTTGATGTGATGGATAACGGTCATATTTTTCATTTTAATGAAATATATGTATTTTCAGATTTGATTTATAACTGAAATTCACTTGTGGTGTTTTATACTGAAAATTTATTGATGCAATGATTTAAATAGATTGTATTTTTTTTATGAACATTGCCTGAAATGGAAGAATACATTTATGCTTTTGTCTGGTGGAAAGATAATGCTAAAGACAAAAGTATGCCAGAAATGTTGTGAAATACTTATTCAACAGTCATTAATTCTTCTGGCCGACATGGAAATGTAGGGGATAAAATTATCTCCCTTTCCGCTACCTACATGCGAGGAAGTGCTTCAAGTCCTACTCGTTTCCGGTGTCTCTTCCTCTACACTTTACCCTGTTGTCCACGTCCTTTATCTATAGATGTATGCTTTGTTTTGATAGGCATTGTTTTGGTTCAAGAGGTTCATTTTACACATTCACGTCTTAGGAAATTGGATGATTCGACAGATGGCAACTTCTTGCTTTCATTTATTCTGTGAGATTTGAATCACATCTATGGAATTTGTGACATTGTTAACTGTTTTTTCTAGGTTTCATGAATGTTTATGAACCTCTTTATGTTTGGTACACTTCAGAAATGAATAATACCACCGTATAAAAGTTATCAACAGAATAACCTTTGTCATAGTCAAGGTGAAAAGTTTTCCTTATATTTATTCACTGCTTAAGATTCCTGTTTGTAGATTGAATCGAATGTTCAATTTAAACTTGTTAAAAATAGCTTTCACCCCGTCATTGTCTACTACCTACATACTTTTGTAGCCCCTCCTTCCCCATTTTGCATTTATGTGTTCTGCATATCTCCCTTGCGTTTCCTTTATTCCCTTGCTGTGGGCTCTAGAGACTCCCGGCTGTAAATTGGGGAGGAGCTTGGAAGACTCCCTGCTACTTGAGCAACTCAGGGTCTCCTGAGCAGGGGGAATTTGGGTAGGACGGAAAACACAGGATGGGAGACTCGGTTAGAGAAGGTGATGGGTGAAGAAGAAGATAATAAAGGGGACTCGAAAGACGGGATAAGCCCCACCCACACGGTCTTACCTGTCGACACTCAAAGTAGGAAGCAGACCCGAAGGAATAATTTTAAGTGAAAGTGCTCGTCATGTTCAATAGTGCACTCTTATTGTGACGGTAATAGACTAGCACAAGTGCAAGACGAATCTTAATTTTTAGGGATGGACAAAAGTCTCGAACCTAACCCAAATCGAACCGAATCGAACCGAGCGGTTTTTCATAAGTTAAATACTCGAACGTGTATCGAATTGAGAATCGATGAGTTTGAATTGGTTCTCGAGTCTAGACCAAGAACTGAAAAATCAAGCCAAATTAGTTTTTTGTAATTTTGTTAGACAAACATTTGATTTTGAGCCTTATCCTTAAATTATTTTTTGTTAGCCCAAGCTGTCCAATATTAATATCTATTTTTGGTATGGATCACCGATATTTTAATATTAGTATCTACTTTTTAGTATTTGTATTTATTGAATTAATCTTATTGAACAACTTGTTATTTATATATTTTTAAATTGGGCTACGTTAATTTGTAAAAGTTATGAATGAAAATATCATTAGTTGTATTTATGTAGTGTTGTTGTAAATATTAAAAAATTTAATTATGGTACGGAACCGAATAGAACCGAACCGAACCCAAACGGTTCCATAATTATATTTGGACCCGCCGGGTCCATTTATTAAATACCCGAAAGTTTTGGGTCGGTTCGGTTCTTTTGAGAACCGAGCCGACCCAGATTCAACCCTAATCCTAGATATAGATAAAAAAAAAGAACGTGAAAGCTCAGGATACAACACTTATTTATCTCAGAATATGAGCAGATTTCCTGGCCCGAGAGAGGGATCAATTTCAGGAATCAATATAAACCAAGCACAGGCTTATTTAAAACTAATTGCACTTTACTAAAAGTTCAGAAACACATCTTGAATGTTGTTTAAACATAACATGCTCAAAAAAAATTAATCGAAAACTCATGGAAACTCTAATCATTAATAGAAATCAATCAATAGGAAACATGAAGATATAGCATGCCATGTGTATCATACCAAGAAACGTTCACTAGATTGATCTTATTTGATAATACCAAATTCAGGTTTTAAGAGTTAAAACTCAGATCTAGCGACATCTTGAAGTAAAAATACAAAGCAAAGTGGAAGAAATAAATGGAGATGTCGAAATAGGTCCTGACGAATAAAACAAATAAAAGTCCATGAGGTAATTGATTTGTTGTCGAATTTGCTGAACCTTGAATGAACATGTGGCTGTGACTAAATATTTGTTAACTGGTCAAAATCATACCATTCAAAAATGTCAATATGCCACATATCAGCAAATTGGGTGAATACATGAGAGTTTATAAATTACCATACATAGAATGTGTTTCAAAAATGAAAATGTGTCTTTACTTGATTGGATTAAAACTAATTTATCGTTGTTAAGAGAGATTAGGCATGAACAGAAAATAAAGGGGGAAGATCATGTGTAAGTCAAGGCATCTCTCACCATCTTTGACAATTTGTTGTTCAGAACCTCGTCCACTCGTCATCAAGTTTTTTATGTGACTAGATCGTGATTCCAAATCTTCAACCAGCTGGAATAAAAGTGGAACCAAAATCACAATCATTACAGACCAAAAAGATGTTTGCATGTAAAATCAATTAAAAAATACGTAACATCAAAAGTTAATACCTCTTCCCATGAATTATTAACCACAGCCAAAGTCTTCTCATGTGACTTTTGTTTCTCCTTCAATAGACATAATTTGGAATGCAGAGCACAAATTTCAATCTTTTGAGCTTCTAACTTCTGGGTAAGTTTCTGATTTTGAAATTGAAGTACTGCTGCATTGAGCTACAGCAACAGAAAATTTAAATTCTAAGGAAATGCTGTAACAGCTAATTCAACTAAAATAGGAAAAGTCCAAATTTAGCCTAGGTAATACTTTCGTTTGAACAAATGCTGGAAGTGATAAAGGACCACTGTTTGTTAGTAAGTTTACAGCTAAACCAAGTGGGCAAATCCTTTCAGAAAAAAATTATTCCCTGTAGAGCAAATATGTTTACCTCATATTAATTGATTGTCAATTAGCATTAAAACCCAATAACAAGTGAATGCAAAAGAATCCTGAAGTTTGGTATACTAGCAGCTCATCTTAATGAATTAAAATTGTATATACAATGCATTCAAAGAGGGGAAATTTGTCAAATCCATGTGAAGATTAACATAATTACTATCTTCAGAAATCATTTAAATAGAACTCAAGAAAACGATGTAGTTTCATTCGTCATCATATAATGATTCATTCATCGAACCTTCTGAAATATTGTAGTATATGTCTATTTAAGGAAAATCGTGTCACTTTGAAATGATCAAAGCTGCAACACAAAAATACCTACTTGGGTACCACATCTTTGCACTAAATAACATTTTTCGTGAAAAATAGTCAAATGGGAGCTTCACAAAGAAGCAGTATACATGAAGAAACCAAAATATATCACCAATCTGTGCCAATGAACCCAAATTGACAAATTCAATTCAAAAGTGTCTATGTAAGTCGAGATGGATTAAGTGCTTGTTTGGTAAAGCTTTTGTTTGTTAAAAAGCCATCTTTAACCACACATTTCATTGGACCACAACTTTTATTCACTTTTTCATGACACGTCTCATGGGACCCACCAGCTTTTATCAAATTTTAGCAACATCACACAGTCCCTAAATGAGTTGAAAGAACGAAAACAAAATGAAGACTCTTTATCCTCCATATTAAGCTGTGAAATACATCAAAATTATCTTTGAAGCTCCAGTTTATATTCAGAACAATTCTCATTTTTAGGTAATACAAACCTGTGCACATTGGTAATCAGCCAAACTAACTATAGAGTTAAAAATATTTTTTGTCCCTTTTCCTGTCCTGTTAGGAATTTTTTCACTATAGAGAACGAAAATATAAACTAGAAGAAAATAATATATTCAGAAATAAAATCAAACAAAAGGGGTGCTCAAAAGAAAAGAACAGAAGGCGAAAAAATAAAAGAAGAAACAGAGAGAACCGGTTGTTAAAATATTGCGACAGGCAAAAAAAAAAAAACAATGTCCATAAGCATAATAATGAGGAAAGATTATCAAAAGCCATGGCCACATAATGCCATGGCCCATGAATGCACTCTCTAAACGATATTTTAGCCACCATTTGGCAAATTTATAAATGATTTAGTAAGATGAATAGTAGTGAGTCTCACGAAATATAGTAGTTACCGTGTTTGAAATTAATGTTTGACTTTGACTTTATTTATATACCAATAATAAATTTCTTTTCAAACAGAGGCTTATACAAAGTTACCCAATTCATTTTTTGATATTTATAATCACAGCTTATATGGATCCGTGTTGAAGCCAATAATATCAACTCTTGTGTGCTGCTAATGTATAAATATCTTCTATGGCAAGTATCTGATGATGCCAACTAGCTCACCAGCTAGCATGTCAACGATTCCAGTCAAACTCTTAAAAGACGAAATATGTTACTAAACAGTAAAGATGAAAAGTGCAATAAGTAAATATATCACCAAATTAGTACTAGGCTACGATTGGTATGATTTCCGGAAAGGATAAAGTGGTGATAATGAATACAAGAGTTAATAAATCTAAGAATAATTATATTACAAGACAAAAGGGCTCAAGGAAACACATGTCCTCTCTCTGTAAATATTTTTTGATTGAACCAGAATACTCATGGCTAAGAGTGTTGGAAGAATGCGTATCGTGACAGGCAAAGTATTGAAATTATAAATGTTCTCTGAAGGAAGTAGATAGACACAACAGCATACTAAAGAGGCCAAATGGAGTAAAATGTCACGTATCAGGTAACATCCCAGGTAGAGCAGATTCTCAGCATTCTCAGACTCAGACTCAGACTCAGCTCAGCGGTAAGATGGACCTGCTCATGATCCAACATTAAAAGCAACAGGACACATTACCAAGTTCAACACATGCAAAACACTTGAGAACCCCTAAGTCAAGAATAAACAGAGAGTTCAATCTCTGCATGGCTTAAAGCAGCTCCACTTCTCCTATTAAGAATTTCTTCTCAATAGTTCCAAAATTCTGAGGATAAAAATGGAAGTCTGTATCTGGTTTCTAGTATAAAGTTCTAGTTCTCCATAAATTCTCACTTCTGAAAACTGTATTCCTCACTTTAACATATATTTGTGAGTGTGCATTCCAAATTAATCACCAGCCTCAAATCGAGACAAGACGTAACGAATATAAACACAGACGATAAACCCCACTGACCCAAAGATTCAAATAATGAAAATATATAACTTGCATTGTAATATTAATATGTTAACGACGATCCAAAAAAATCAAAGTAAGAAAATGAAAAAGTTAATATAAGATTAGAAAACACGATGACTATTGCACTATTTTAATTCATCTTGGTATTGGATCCGCTCTTCTATTAGCATACATAGATTAGATACTATTCATCTTCTTTATTCTTAAGGAGCCCCTACCCGAACCCTTTTTCAAGAAATCCAAGCCCAAACCATTTCAACGGTTCAGGTGATTCCAAGCCACGAGGCACAGCCAACTCCTTCCATTACGGCTCGTGTGCACTTTAGGTAGTTAATGGACTTTTATAGGGATATGAAAGAAAAACAATGTAGAATAGCGACAAACGGCTGAAATCGGGCTATTTTGAAGGGGGTTAAGCCAACTTTGACAGAAAAATGTCGACCTATGCTTTGACACAAATAAGTGTCGACAAGACATAATAGGTGTAAAAGTTAACTATGTTTTAAACGGTTCAATCAATTCAATGATAAGATGCCAAGTGACACTATGTCAACCATTATGTTATTGTAGCATGATTATTTTGAAGGCGGGACCTACACCAAGTGCAGTGGTGCGGACGAAGATGTTATCTTCATGACGTCTCTGTCCATGCCTATAAGCTACCTCCCATGTTCCCTCTTCCACAAGGTCTACTTTCAGAACAGGCCAAACCTTTACTTTAAGAAACTATACCAAGTTCAGAAATTAGCTACTGGTGCAAATAACCATAAGAACGAAAAGATTTGGAGTCAATCATTTCATTCTACACATAATCGTTAGAGCAGATATAAATCTTGAGAAATTAAAAATATAAATAAATAAGGTAAAAATTTCACCTTTTTATCCTCGGAGAAGGGCACAAGGGGGTGTTTCTTCATAGTAGCGGCAGTCGGTGATATAGAGCTAATATGACGTCGCTTTCGATCAGCTTCACCTGTACTCCCCATCGGTAAACCGCCCTCTCAAAACAAAGCCCTGGAACTATAAATTATTCTCTAAACATACATAAGATTTATTGCCCAATAACATTACAAACCCTAAAAATTTAACACCCAAACACACTAAACACTGTATGAAAGATTTTTCTTCAAGTAAACCCTAATTCAGGAAAAAATAAAAGAATTGTGCAGTTTTTTACTGGCATAAAATCTGGGTTTCAATGGAGTTAATTTGTAATCGACAAGAGTCTTGGGGCTTTGTTTTTATCTCCTGTTTTTCCCTGTAAACTGAAAAAACCCTCCCTCACGCACACAGACGCGCGCGCGCGCAGACACGGACACGGACACGAACTCCTCTGTTTACAGCGCGGGGGAGGTGGATTTTTTCGATAGAGGGAATTAATGGGAAGTATGAAAAATTGAGAAATCATACGAACGTGATAGTCATTCAAGGATTGCTTGTCTACTGGCGGCTGTTTTAAGGTGGTTAAGCCCCCCGTTATTTTGAGAATGTATTTTGAAATGATAAATAGTTGAAAAATGTGTTATTAAAAAAAGAAATTTAATTTGAGTGTAATACTATTTTTAAAAAATTTGTAGTTGAAAAAAAAATAAAAAATATCTTTCTTTTTTTATATATAAAAAGTGCATATTAAATAGAATATCTTGATTTAACGGATAAACTAACGGAATTTCTTGATTTAACGGAAAAACTAACGGAATTTCTTGTTTTAACGGAAAATCTTTTTTCACTCCCCCAACTTTCAAAATTATAATTAAATAATAATAAAAATAAATTAGTTTTTGACAATTCCTTCAAACTAAATTATTTT
>CAIGRO010266246.1:0-11290 GCA_903798355.1 Fraxinus baroniana
TTTAAGTAAAACAAAAAAAAAAAAAAAAAAAAAAAAAAAAAAAAAAAAGCAAAAATAGACCTACAGCAACGGTCAAAAAACGTTACGAAAACCTTTTCACAACTTTCGTGCGTGCATTGCAAAGTTCGATGTTGTCGTAGAGGGGTCGACTTTTAGCAACGTGCATTGCGCGTTGCAAAAAGTCTACAAACGTTGCGAAAGAATTTTCGCAACGTTTTTTGACCGTTGCCATAGGTCTTTTTTGTTGTAGTGATTTATAGGGTCTAAAACGAGAGTTACAATTGGAATGAAATAAACTTCTGTACTAGATAAGAGTTATCTATATATTATGATAATACTAAACAATTATCAATAATTATCTCATTATTTTACAGCAAATAGTACTTTTTAAAATTTCCAAACCTTGCAAAATCTTCCCAATTGAAATTCCCACACCAAATCCTAACAACAACGTCTACCAAAAATTGCCATCATCGCATTTGACCGTCACCATCATCGTCACCTCCAACTAATGTCGCTAACCACCATCTCATCCACAACATCTTTCGCCGTAGATGATGATTTTCATATTGCACATCTATTTATAGGTCTGGATTCACGATCCAAATTAGGTTTCATAAGTGTTTACCTTACCTACTATATCTCTTTTACAAACGAGCTATACAATTATTTATAGACAAAATATTGTAGAGAAATTGAAATTAAGGGCCATGATTAAAAGGATTCAGTGATCAAATTTAGACTTTGCTGATCCTGCAAGCTACTTTTTGCTTTATGCAATGATTAAGTCTTCCACTATTTCCGAAACTGTCATTGACGAACCCTAAACCAGAAACGATCTTTTCCCACAAATTTTAGCCTTCAAATTGAGTGGTTTAGAGTTGGAAAAGTCTGGGATTCTTGGCAAAAAATGCATGGTTCACGTCTTTTTGCCTTCGTCCCCTGTCAAGGCACTTTCATCCAGTTGAAGAATCCTGATTGCACTAATTTTCGCAGGCGTTGCCTAAATGGATTCAGCTGCTTACGATGTAAGGCACTCTTAATTTTATTGATTCTTTTCAAATAAAGTATATGCTCACCATTTCATTTAAATTAATATTTTTTTTCCTTTTTGGTGGTTTAGGACGGTTGGTGATTGGTTGTGTGGTGGTTTAGATAAACCGTGAAACTTTCTCCACATGTAGCCCACATTTGGTTCCATTAAAAAAAGTGGATTAAATTCAAATCAAAATCAATACTTAATTTCAAGTACGCATATCAAGTGACTCATAACTTTTCAACCGCACGTTTCATCAATTTTATCCAAAATCTATTAAAATATGATTTTTATAAAATGGACTTATTCTACTATTCTTATTTGCTATCCTTTAGAAAATTTGTAAATGGTTTATAAGGAGGAATAATAGAGAGTCCAATGAAATATATAGATAATTATAAGTACTACTTATAAATGTGCTATTGAAATTAAGGTTGAAATTTTATTGGATTTATAAATCATTAACAAATTTTTTATCCAAATGGAGGTTACCCTTGATTTGAGAAAAACTTATCAATAAATAGTTGGTGGATAAATGAATAATAGTTATGGGTAAATGTGCGATTGAAAATGAAATTTGAACATTTAAAAATAATTTATAATTTTTGCCACCGAGGCAGAGTTTTTCACCTTTAACACCTCTTTTCACTTCAAGTTTAAATAAATATCTACTCAACAACGCGTATAAAGGAAACTTTCACCTAATGTACAAAATTTCAACTAGTAGTCTAGTACTTTGTTTTATTTAGAAGTTAAGACAGTTAGCCTCTTTTTTATGGCCATTATCTGAAAACTCTTTTTTGACATACTCATTTCTAACTATACATTCATATAATAAACTATTTTGCGAGTAAACCCAAAATTTTTCCATATTTTTTAACCATACATTCTCCTAAAAACCTGTTATGTATTTGGGCTGCCTCACTGTTACTCGGACTGTAGACTCTTGGGGGAGAAGCATTGAAAGCAGCCGCTTATCTGATTAATAGAATTCCATCAATTGCTATTGACTTTTAAGTCCCTGAAAAACTATGGTCTTGCAAGTCTTCAGATTACTCTAGATTTAAGGTTTTTAGCTGTGCAACCTATTCTCATCAAAGTGAAGGTAAATTTGAACTAAGATCCTTGAAATGTGTTTTCTAGGATATGGAGAGGAAACCAAATGGTATAGACTTTGGGTTAAGAATCAAAATGGTTTCAAGGTTATTGTTAGTAGGAATGTCATTTTTAATGAAAATGATATGCCTTACAATGGTTCCTCATATCTGAAATTTGTTGAAACAACACCAGTTAAGAAACTATTTTAGAAAGTCAGGAGGAAAATTCTATCATTCCTAATGATCTAATTGAGATGGAGATTGCTCATTCTCAAATAGTTCAGAATCAAAGTGAATCTGAAAAGAAAGCTCGGTCAATCTCAAGATCCTATTCTTGCTAACTATCAGCTGACTAGAGATAAGAGTAGAAGAATTATGTTTCCTTCTACTAGAATCAACAATGATGATTTTGTAAGGAACATGGTTGAGAAATCCTGTAAAAATCCTGTATACCACGATAGAACGAAGCATGTTGATATAAAGTTTTATTTTGTAAGGAACATGGTAGAGAAATGCTTGATTATCTTGTAAAAATACCTAGTGAATCCAATCCATCTGATCTTGAAACCAATTTATTACCTTTGAATAAATTCAAAAACTGCTTGAAGATTCTAAACATCACTTGAAAGGTAATATATTAAGAATATCAAGCTGTGTTATTTGAAATATTTAACTAACTTCATTATTTTACTTTTTACAGGTTGAATAAGAGCAAGCTAAACAAGTATGATGTCTAGAAACACTAAATGATGCCAAGAATAGTTTAGCAAGGTGGAGATTGTTATGTATTTGGACTTGGGCTGTTTGCTTGGTGGATTCAGGTTCTAGCCCGAGGACTTGTAATATTGATGCTGAAATCTGACCTTTACACTTGGCCACTTCCTAGCCGTTGATTTGTGAATTTTATCTTGGAGTATACATGGTGCCTCCAAACGTCTTAATGTGGTTGATTAGTCTGAGTGCATGTTAGGGTTTGTTTTCTTTCTACCATTCCATGTACTCTTCTTATGTTCGTGTTCGATCTTTGTAATCTTTAGTGGATTTCCAGTGTTATACTCAGTGTATGATGTGTGCGATTGAGAGGAGTTTACTGTGATGATTGTTGTGTTGAGGGAAGAGAAAAACCTTGAAGAATTGTACTATTCTTGGTTGATTCTAGTGGATCTAGAGTTATATTACTCATTGATGTTCAACGTGGTGAGTATGCATTTGGCTAAACCCTTTGGGGTGAAAAAATCTTTGTGTTCTTGAACTTTTATTTTTCTGCAATTTACGATGTTACAAACGAATTTTGAGTTTAATATTTTACAAACAAGTTTGGGACCAACAAAACCACTATTCAAAACATTATTTTTTCCAAATAAGGAGTAAGAAACTGGGGATTAATTATTCAATTGCATTCATGTTTAGCAGTTTAGTTTTACTATAAAAGAGGGTACCTATTCAAATTGGAACTCCCATTGAGAGTCTATATACACTTGGCTTTTGACTCAACTATTTCTCATCTATTAATTTTTATTTTTCTCCTAATTTATAATATGTTATCAACACGAGATTCTACCAGACTGAACAATAAAATATTTGATTCTTTTCTTTATTTTAAAGCAAGTCACAAAGCTATAATAAATTGAAATGATTATTTCCCTTTTAATAGAAAATGTTAGCATTCCCTTCTTTGAATTATGGAACGATGAAGAGGTATAAACGATGTTATTATTTATTTACAAATCGAAGTTTGCGGGATTACGTACTCAAATTTTAAATTATGACCATAATTTTCATATTAACATCAAGACAATGTATAATGTCAGTGATAGTAAATATACATGCTAAACTTTTGATAAATATTAGTCAGGATGAATGCTTTAATACAATTAATTGTTAAGTACCTCAAACTAATGGCTAAATCATTATCATTGAGAATAAAATCATTCCATTTCTGCTTAAAGAATAGTAATTTACAAGTAATAACACCTTATACATTTTTGGGATTTTGGGTTGCATCTTAAAAGGTCAACCTTATTAAGAGGAGTAACTCAAACTCTTATAAATTGGTCTATATTTTCATCTTTATTCGATGTGAGATTTTATTACTTAACATGTTCCCGCAAGATGGCGGCTCGTTTGAGCAGACCAATTATGAAGTCTCTGTGCTCAATTTTTTTGAGTCTTAAATGGATCGGATCGCTCGTTGGAGCTCGAGGGGCTCGTACCATCTTACAAGGTCAACCTTATTAAGTGGAGTAGATCAAACCCTTATAAATTGATCTATGTTTTCACCTTTATTCGATGTGGGATTCTATCCCTTTACATGCCCCCAAACAATGACAGTTCGTTTAAGCAGACCTTGAAATCCATGTGTTCAATTTTTTAGTCTTAATCAGATCTAATTGCTTGTTAGAGTTTAACAGGCTCTAATACCATGGTAAGATTTGTGGTCAACCTTATTAAGAGGAGTAGCATAAACCCTTATAAATTGGTTTAAAGATGAAAACATAAACCAATTTATAAGGGTTTGGACTAATCATCTTAATAAGATTGATTTTTTAAGATGGAATCTCAAATCTTAGCATGATATTAGAGTCCGTTAAACTACAACGAGTAATTCAATCTGAATAAGACTCAAAAAAATTGAGCACACGAATTTCAAGATTTGTCTGCTCAAACAAGACATTATCTTGCGGGGACATGATAAGGGATAAAGTCACATATCGAATATAGATGAAATATAGACCAATTTATAAGGGTGTGTGCTACTCTTCTTAATAAGATTGACCTTTTAAGATAGAACCTCAAATTTTAACATAATATCTTTTAAAATGGAACATCAAATCTTAACATGGTATTAGAGCCCGATAAGCTCCAACGAATAATTAGATCCGATTAAGACTCAAAAAAATTGAGCACAAAGATTTCAAGATTGGTCTGCTTAAATGAGCCACCATCTTGTGGGGCATGTTAAATGATAAAATTTTATCGAATAAAGATGAAAAACATAGACATTCCACGTCAAATAAAGATGATAATATAGACCAATTTATAAGAGTTTGAGTTACTCCTCTTAATAAAGGTCAACCTTATTAAGACAAGTAGTTCAAGCTCTTATAAATTGATTTATATTTTCATCTTTATTAGATGTGAGATTCTATCTCTTAACATACACATCATGCCGACTTCAAAATTTCTCCCTACAACAGTAAGCATATTTTCAGAGCCTAATATTATTCATCTAATAAATTTTTATAGAGCAGTATATGTAAAATCGCTCTACCACTATATACTGAGATTGAATTTAAGAATGTTGAGAATTCATGCTTAGTTTGAACTTTGAAATTTGAACATTTAAAAAGTGTTTTAAGCCCTAACAAGTGATATTTTATCCATGTTTGGCCCTCATTAAATTTTAATTCATTCTTCTCTCCACTTTTATCAACCATACGTTCTCTTAATAAAATATTATTAAAAGTTAATCAAAATTTTCTCATTACTTTTTAATCACACATTCTTAAAAAAAATAAAAAATAAAAAATAAAAAATAAATCCAAAAATCAATTTTCTCAAAATAATGGAGCTCAAACAAGAGCTTTATAACGCGTTTTACTAGACATTTTCTCAGCACCAAGTGAGGAATTAAGAACTTGAAAATAATTAAACATAATGAGATCTTGCACATGATAATTTTAACCAGAAGTTCGAAAGATAATTCATTTAGATGCAGTTGCTGATTAAAGAGATTAACAATATCTAACACACCAATTTTAAATGCTCCAATTCGAATTGACATCCCGAAAAGATAATTCGTCAACATTACATTTGATAAATAAATAGCAAGCTTCAAGCATGGCGACATCGATTCCAAGTCAAAAATCTTCAAAAACAATTATATATAAATAAATCAATAAATTAAATGGAGCAAATGGTAAAGAATGCCCATTGAGAAGCATATACTCTTAGTGAATATATAAACAAAACAAATTGTAAAACACGGGAAAAAGTTTAGGTGATATGTTGAAAATTGAGATATTTTAATAAGTTATGTCATTATGAGGAAATAAACGAAATCAAAAAGAAAAATTTGTTTGCAATATTCTTTTACATAATATAGCACTTTATATTATAAATGATAGTGAGGATATTGAAAAAAAATTGTCGAAGAATATTAATGTAGAAATAATTGGCCAAATAAAAGGACAGAAATTTGAAGTTTCTGGATTTGCATCCAAAAATCGAAAGATAAACTTATGCACAAAAAATGAGAAAAATGAAGTTGTAATATATAATGCACGACTTTTGACGTAATGAATTTCCTAAAATCTTATACAAATAAATAAATTACCCTATGGTGGATGCTATCACATATAAATTATTGAATAATTTAATATGTCTGAAGTATATAGCTCAAATAATATTATTATAAGAGGAGCGAGAGACTTTTTATTTACAAAGAGTGTTTTATGTATTATAGAGAGCAAGTTTAAATTTAGAGAGTCAAAATTTTTGCACACTTTCAACAAGCTTTTTATTTTGGCTCTTCATTTTGATTTTCTCAAGAAATATTTATTAATTTCTATTCATTCTTTATTTAATATAATTTTTTATATGTCATTTGACCAATTAATTTAAATACGGTTTAAATAATTTAAGAAGTATATATTGAAATATGTGATTTTTTAAATGTAATTATTGTACATAGAGAATAGATAGTGAATTTAACTTTCTAAATTTGAATAATCAAACTTACTCTCTATTTTAAAAAGCTACCCATTTTTAAGTATTGACTCTCTAAAATAAAGAACATTTTGTATTTGGATAGTCTTTTGGAGATGCTCTAAATATGTGATGTCTATTTTTTTTTTCTTGATTAAGATATTGTCATATTGAGTTTTTCTGGCAGTGTTTAAATGAGGCAACCTTTGTAGAGTATACAAATAATAATATACTCGTTTTCCTTTAGTAAATTATTCTCACAGGATTTTCTTAATAAGATTTTAACAAGAAACTTATCTTCAAAATAATATTCTTCTATGTAATAAATTGCACGATACTTCTAAAGTGAATAACAAGATATATTTTTTTTAATCGAACAATCATGTTATTATAATTATCAAAGATTAATAAATATCTTATATTAAGATGATATTAATTGTATGATATAACAAGATAACATGAAATATAATTTCACCAGAATGGTGATATTAAAGATGTAGGCGTAACAAGATATAGATGGCTCGATACAATGATTAAAATCAAAGGAAGTAGCTATGTACTCTTTTCCTTCACTGAAGTTTTGATTCACTCTTTGACGGAGTTTTAAAAGGCATCATTTTCTCACTCCAAATTTTTTTATAATTAATTGTACTCCTTTTCATTTATTTAGTATTTTTGCCCACTATTTTTTTTAAAATGCTAAGTTTTTAACAAATTAACTACTTTACAAAAGTCATTAGGATGGAGTGCTGCAAATTATGGAATAATTATTAATGATGATTATTTAGCCCCTATTTGGTGTAAAAACTAGATTTTTAGTAGATTTTAATACAAATCAATGAAATATATTATTGAAAAGTTGATAAAATTGTGAGTTCATGAGATGCGTGTTAAAATTAATTGTTATATCGTAAATAAAATAGGGCGCGACGGGGCTGAGGTCCCATGCCTAGTAAACTAAAGATAAAGAGTCCAGTGACAACTTTAATTAGATTTTATAAACTTTTAAGTCGGATCAAACATGGACTTAGTCTTATTAGAATACTTAGAAGAGTTTTTCTTACTCTAGAAGAATTTATAATCCAGACTGTAATTCGGGTTGAAACCCTATATAGAAGTCTTTGTCATAATAAAACATACACTTGTTTTGACTATTCTCTTAATTTAATAACAAAATATAAAGAAAACTAAACTTTAATCGCATATTTCACAAGACTCACAAATTTTATCAGTTTTTCAACAGCATATTTCATAAACTTTTATTAAAATCTACCAGAAATTGAATTTTTACTACACAAACAAAGGTTAAATATGAAATTACAAGAAATAATTTCTCAACTCTTAATGATGGTAACACTTCCAAACTTGAATATTTTTTGGTCCTCGAACAAAACAATATCCTAATTTAACAAAAAAGTTTAAACACACATGGTTGTATAATTTGCTTTTGGTCCCAGAATTGGAATATATGTATTAATACTATGAAGTGAATTGCTACAAATCACAATGTTAAAATTAATTTCTATTTATCTAGTGCAAAATCGATGTGTGTGTATGAAAATTCATATCAAGCATCATAATTTCACAAAGTAATTCAAATTCTGACCCTCAATAGTCAAATTTATCATTTCTCCTCTTGTGAGTTTCACAACCCTAAAGTTATTCTTTTTACTCTTTTTTCGAGGTGTGATTTAAGGTTGAATTTATATACTAATCCTCACCATATCTACTTTGGTTAGATCTTACTAATTGCAGTTCAACACATCAACAAATGCATATTCTTTTTATTTTTAATTGTTTCAACCTCCAAAAATCAACTAGACTAATAAACCATTGTTAAAAGTCTAATTTCCTCAAATAATTGTTTGGGACTTAATCTAAACATGTAATAATCAAAGATTTTATTTTATTTTATTTTTTTTTTGTTTTTTTGTTTTTTTGCATCTTAGGTACAGACTTTTCTCCTTTAAGTTTTCTAAATAATTCTTGTAGCGAGTTTTTGATTGATAACTCCCAAGCCAGAAGACTATAGGACATCAGGTTTTAGATATCACTGCAAACTTAATCACTTAAGCCCCTGTTTGATCCACATTATTTTTTTCATTATCATTCTTCTACTCATTTTTAACCATACATTTTTCAATAAAATAATATTTTCCGTCACATCAATAACTTTTCCTTCTTTTTCAACCACATATTCCACATCATATCAACCAAAAAAATGCATTCTTTTGAAAATAATGTGCACCAAACGGGGGCTTGACTAATCTTTTCCTTAATAATTAATGACACGTGAATTAGTAATACAGTGTAAACCCATCTATAAAGTGCCTTATTTTAATCTAGTTGACTGGAGGAGGATAAGCTCTCCGGATTAATTTAATCCGTTTATCATTTGCACCAAACAAGGGATATGATTATATTATACCTTGTCAGGTCTAATTCTCGTAATGTCTACCATGATGTTCAGGTCCTTAAACCAAGCGTGATGGGAGTTGCAAAGNTAATTTAAAATTTTCACTTAATTTTCATCTTATTGGTTTTAAACAATCCACTCAAAAATTAGCACACATGGAATTCACACATATCTCAATGTATCCATACAATAGCTTATTCACTCCCAAAATATCTTAAAATTAGTTTAAGAATGTATAATTTAGTGGTTATTTGGATTTAATATTTAAGCTCCACTAATTAATTTTTTTTTATAATCTATTCAAATTTTGAATCAAACTATTTCTTCATAATACAAAATATAAATTTTGTGCACAAAAATATCAAGTTTTACATGAACAAACATAAATCAATCATAACATGCAATTTTTGCACAATTTATAATCTAATATATAGTTTCAAATATATGTATTATAGCAAGCAAATTTGTCTAATCCACACAAGCACACAAAATAAGAATAAAGTTGAAAATAATTTTTTTTTTTGGACTTTTTGGCATGCGAACAAGCACACAAAATAGTAAAAACTCAATCTTTTTCCATTCCCAAACTTATAACAGGCACTGCTCTCAATTTCTAAAAATATAACAATCAATATATAAAAATTAATGGCAAAGAAGGGAGCTAAGTACTCATCTGCTATATATTTGAAGGTGGTGGATGAACTAGTAAAAAGTTATGGCTTACTTGCTATTTTTTTCCTTATCTGATGTGTTCAAGTGTCACATCCTTTCAAGAGAGTAAAAATCAATCATAACATGGAATAATTTATAGTAAGCTCATACACACCCTAAAAGAAAATATGGGAATGAAAATACCATATACTACTAAAAAGAATAAAAACTACTAATCCTATATTTTAGAAAGTAAAATAAATAAAATGAAAGAAAATTGGATTGCCTCTCAATAAGCTCTTATTTATAGTCTTTAGCTTAACTTTGTTATTTTGGCTATTTATAGTGGCTTAAAAATAGAGTTTGCAGCCTTGCATTGGCTGTATTGACAGTTGTTTCTTAAGTTATCTTTAAACCTCCAAATTATAAGATTTTAATTGTTGTCCCACCCAAAAATTCCACGTTCTTCATCCATGTTCTTGTTAATTCTACAATGATCGACATTCTTCAATGTCTAGTGACTGCTTGAGTGAAGCACTCATTGTTAAGTTTTGTTGTTTTTCTTCCACACCTTTAAAATTAACTCACTTTTTTCAAAATCCATTAATGTTCATGCAGTATCTAGGAATGGTTTCCCCAAAATTAAAGGCATGTGTTGAGCATTTATATCAAGGATGATAAAATTCGTAGAAAAGAAGTTATCTCCAATTTTGATGAGCATATCATCTACCACTCCATAAGGATGCTTGAGTGTCCTATCAACCAGATGTAGAATTATTGATGTTGCTTTTAGATCATCTATTCCTAATTTTCCAAAGATAGATAGTGGCATAAGATTAATACTTGTTCCAAAATTAATTAATTCATTTAAATTATGTGAATTTTCTATAGAGTAAGGTACAATGAAACTCCCTGGATCTTTTAATTTAAAAGGGAGCATCTGCTTTATAATTGTACTGCACTTTTCTGTTAGAGCTATTGTTTCATCTACTGACAATTTTATCTTCTTGGTCAATGCCTCCTTAAAAAAATTAGCAAAATTTGGAATTTGTAGAATTGCTTTAATGAAAGGAATGTTGATGTGAAGTTGTTAGAGTGCATACAAGAACTTTTTAAATTGTTTTTCTAGCTTATTGTTCTGCAATCTTTGAAGGAACAAGATTGGAGGTGTGTGTTTATTTACATGAACATTTGTCTTAACATGTGGATCGTTAGACTTATCTTCTTGTGTAACCTTTATTGATTATTCAAATTGAACCACTTCTTCCTTTCTAGGTACCTGATTCTTCTCGATCCATTTCTTCTTTATAGTGATTTTTGTAGTTGAACTCCACTTTTCGTTGTGATGATTGTACTAGTTCTTCTTTAGGCTATTTTCGAAGC
>CAIGRO010266257.1:0-12425 GCA_903798355.1 Fraxinus baroniana
TAAATACCAACTTACTTGACATTCATTTCAAAACTTAAGAACATTCAAATGAGATATTTTTGAACAAAATTATATGGATTTCTCATCTCATTTATTATTATCAAATTATTTAATTTTGAAAAACTTTTGATCAAATTAACTTTTGAAAATCTTCTCATCAAAGTTTTTTGTATTGCCTCTCTTTCTCTTTTACTTTATTGATATGTGATGTCCAGGTCACACAAATTGCATCTATATTGGGATATCATTCTGGTTCCAATTTATTTTAAAAAAAGTGATTCTATAAAGTTATGCACCGTTCTTTAGTTTGTCAGGTAAATTTTGATTGTCTCTTGAATGTTGTGAACACACATCCGTTGTTTAATTAGGTATACATATTATTTCTATTGGCTTGATGAAGTTTGGAATTAACAAGATGGGTGTAAGAGGATCGTTGCCGTTGCCTCTTTCATTTACTCGATAGTTGAGATAGTAAGAATACCAAACTCTTCACATCTAACTAAAAAAGACATGATATCTAAGTGAATGGCTAGATTAAAACTAGAGAAATTAGCAAACATGTCAATTAGAAATATGGTTTCACATTTTGTGGTGTTGTTCCATCTGGCAATACCTATATCTACAATGGAACATTCATTTAAGTTGTTTTCATTGAATATAATTCAGTAATTATTTGGCTCTTAAACATGCATAAGGGGTACATGAATTTTGAAAAAGAGTAAAACGGAGTCTTAGGGATCATAATAATTGGTGAGGCAACAAGTAAAACTATAATAATGATTTAACTTTAGTTGAAAAATAGTTAGGTTTGCTTATCTCTGTGGCTGGCTGGAAACTCTACCTGAATGCTGGTGTAAGGTGTTGGACAGCAAGGACCATTTCTTTGGTGAAAAACAAAATCATTGAAAAATGTAGCATTAAATAAATCCTTGCGAAATATCCAGAATGCTTGATTAATAGCAAGACTATGTGAAATCCTTTCATAGTTACTGCATTCCTCAACGGGTAGCTGATGAATCTGTTTATCTGATTTGCGCATACAGAAGTGGAATGCTCCCAAACCTAGGCATTCATGACTTCTGAAGAGTGCTTTGCAACACCAAACTGTAAGTTTTTTTGATCTATATACATGTAAATTGTAATGGTTTATTTTCAACAAAATATTATTGTAAAATATATGCATGTAATTGCCATAGGTCACACTGTTCGTAATTGATGATCTCTAGACTATTGTTTGTTTTGCTGTCACTGGTGATCCCATTGCTCTGGTGTCATCATTTTTTCTTTATTAGTGAACAAAATTGATCTAAATCTTATACTCCATTTTATTAAGTTAATTTCTTTTCTTAATTTTATATTTTATTTTTTTAATATAATATTTAAATTATGATTCTTTTTCTAGGTCATCACTGCGGCTGATACATGAAATTATTGATTTCGTTAGGCACGATAGAGGTCGCACGAAATTTACAGTACTCTTAATGCTCACATTGCTTAAATTTCATCACATCATTTCCTTATGCTTATTTTGTTTCAATTTTGGTGAAAAAATATATAAATTTCATTAAGTATTCATAATAATTGAATATTTTTATTAACACTTTATTCATTTATGTATTTTGAAACTTATAGGGATGTCCTTAATTTCTTGTCATATTATACTGTACACCTGTATCACATATTATATACAGTCAATCTAACCCTCATACCATATCACACTACTTGTATAGTAAAAGCACGGTCTGTTATGACAGCTAATCTGAAAATTGTACCATATCACTTATCTTCATGTTCCTCTATGTACTCTACAATTGTACTACTCTGTGTGTGTGTGTTTACTTGCGTATGTAAATGTAAATATAGAAGAAACCAAAAAAAAAAGCAGGCTCTATTTTACAAAGCAATGTGATCTCTTATGGAAGAAAATGAAGCTTTTATTTTACAAAATACAAGAAACAAGGTAAATGTTTTTCTCTATTTCTTTATATTTGTTCTGTTCTTTTATACTTATATCAAGTATGAACAGTACCAACTAACAAATATTATAGTTCTAAGTTTGCAACTTTTTTTCCTTCATTCTTTGCATGATTTATTTTTGTATTATAAGCATAAACTTTTATCTTTTCCCACACAAATCAATTCATGTTCCTTCTACTTCACAAATATTTCATAATTTCTCTTATTTCCATTTTCCAACAGTAAATATGGATTCAAATTACAAACAAATCCTTGAGATAGCAACACGAGTAATTGGATACTGTTGTATTAGCACCTTTGGTTAATGGACACTGTTGTAATTTTTCTAGACATTTTCTTCTGCATTTGCCCATAATCCTAAATTAAGGTGCACATTTTAACACCATAAACCGTTCCAACTTATCTGTTACTACTTTATTTTACATAGTTCATATTTGATGCATCATAGATTTCCTTCTTTTCTTGTATACTGTGAGCTTACTCAGGACGTGCATTTGTGAGATAAGGAGCTACTAATATTTGATTTTTCTTTCTTGAAATTGAATTGAATATTTCGTTACAGATTATTGCTCTTGTTTTTTCCAATTAATGAAAGAACATATATAGTCATTTTTTTGATTGTATCTAAGAGTTACAAGATTGTGTCTGATAGTATGGAAACATTATTCCAACTTTGATTGGTTTCTTTATCTAAGTCCTTGATATATTCTTGGAAGTTCGAGTCATTTGAACTGAGTTTTTTATTTGAAGTTGAAATAATAAATTTAAAACCACGTGTTCAGAATTACCATACATTAAACTACGCATTTTAACATTATAAATTGTTTGAACTTATTTGCTTTATTTTACATAGTTTAATTTGGAAATAACTTTACTACGTAAAATTTTATCCTATGTTCACATATTAATAATTCATGTAGGATAACAAAGTCCAAGCAACTATATTTGCTCAAAGCATTAAAGCTCTTGAAAATACATTGGTGTCATCGAAGATATACTTGATCTCAAATGCATACGTGAAATAAACAGGCGAACGATTTATATCAAATTGTGAAAATACACAATAGACAATTAGTGGTTCAACCCAAATGGAAGAAATAAGTAAAGACCACATCCCTCTTGTGGAGTCATGTTTCCAATTTACAACATTTGATGAACTTTACAAGTACATAGACATGGATATTGAAATAGGTAATTCAAACTACTCCACAAGTGTATTCATTACACAGCTATACTTTCAAGCTAATACATATCACAAAAAGTTTATAAACTTTTGTTGGCGGCATTTGTAGGTATTGCCATTGATGTTCGTCTAAAACGAAAAATTCCAAACAAAAATGCAAATTCAACTGTCCAAGACATTGTTCTTGTCAACGAAAGTTAAGTATACATCAAGTTAAACTTTCAAACACAGACCAATAGTTTCCCAAAAATGGAAATTAACTCAAATTTTTATAAGTTTATATACAGATTGCAAGCAATTAACTATGTGCAACAATTTTATAGACCATGGAAGTGTTGATATTACTGACTACCTTATGAAAAAGAACAATAATTGTTGGTGACCAGTTAAAGGTGACTGAGTTTAAAGGTAAATAAACTCATAATTTAATCGTTACTTTTGACAAACCATGTGCTACAAGTAAATTTGAATTTACCAACACAACTGTAATATATTCAATAGGAATGTGGTTGTCCACAAAAGCAAAAAGCTCAATCTTCCTAAACCCAAAGTTCAAAAAAACTTGCTGAACTAGGAAAATGGTCAGTACACTTGTTTTGTTATTCGTGGATTTTTTTAAATTCCATTACTCATTTCAGTTGACTTTATTTTATTTGATTTTTTACATACTTTCTCACTTATCCTTACCTACCATTTAAGAATTGAAAGAAACAAAGAAATGCTGCCAGAAATGATAATTCAAAAGACATATGATTTACCGAATGCTTCCACTATTCCACCTCATCCAAAGAACAGAATCATCAACATCAAAGATATTTTAGAAAACACATCAACTGTATATTAAATAATAGAACGAAAATTTTACCATTGATTACTTTCATTAGAATTCTTTACGGTCTGAAAAAATAGATATTCCCATTAAAAAATAATGCTAACATTCCCTGTAACTACTTCAACGCAAACCATTTTGGATAAGTGGTAAGGTAGAAATTAAGACAAGAATTCAGTCATGACTTTGGTATATGGCATGTGACACTTGTGATTAGATGTCTTTTGCTCAATTGAATGAAATGTATCTTTGCAATTATTGCAAGTACATGCATGGAAGAGCAATTCGAAGGTAATAACCATAGATATATTACTATATACACAAAAATAATTGTTTTTTATATAGTTTAATTTCCGTAAAATTCAAATTGTGCTTAATACTAATGTGAATTTTTTCCCCCATAGCAAGATGCAGTGTTATCATTGGAAATCACACAAGCAATAGTACTGCATCATTATTCGACAATGTGGTCGAAAAATCCTTGCACCTTCCACATGACATGAAGAACAAAACTTCCTTCAATTGTGGACTTGAAGAAGCATCTCTAGCAGTGACTTCACATGACACGAAGAACAAAAATTCCTTCAATTGCACATATTTCCCTAATAGCAGTCAACACTTTCCACCTACTGCACGATGAAATCTAGTCTTTGAAACAGAAATTTGTTGAGCAGCCAAAAAAACAGAAGATGATAGCATCCGAAATCCTAAAGATGAAAGGAATACAATTCATCGGCCTGACAACATCGTCAATGCAACGACAAAGTAACTATCCCATACCTTGAACAGTTCTGATAGCAAATAAGTTGTTTTTGTGTTTCACTAAATGAAAATGTATGGAATCTATTTCTTTAAAATCTTGTTTCTACTTCATATTTATCTGCCCACTATTTTATTTTATCACAGGAAGATCATATCTCATAATATATAGATGTATAAGTTCACTTACATATTTGTAAACAAGTTTGTTTTAGAAGTAGATATTGATTCACCGTCATCGTGCACCGCAGGATCCACGATTAGTTGAGATATAAGTCTAAGGAGTTAATCACTTACGATATGTTTGGCAAATCGTATAAGACCTGAAAAGGATTAATATAAGTCTATTCGTTGTTTTGTACATAAAGTGACATGATATTATTTTATAAGGTCAATATTTTATATTTGACGATTGTGCAATATTCTAGAATTAGTGCCAAGTTTTCTATCCTGTTTGACCTTTATGAACAAGTCATCGTCGATAAATTTTCTTTTCTTTGAGGTGTGTATGAAAAGACAAAAAGATTAGTTATGGGGTAGTTGTAGACCAAATAAATCTCCCCTTTCATTTCAATCTTATCTTAGTTTATTCGTACTTTGTCAATGGAACTGTCTGTGCTGTCTGAATATGAACACGTTCACCTGCACAATGGGAACTGGTCTCACTCTTTCTATTGGAAATTTTTTCTTATTTCTTTCTGGAAATAATTTTTCAGTAGCTGCTTAGAGGGAGACCGATTCTAATACTAGTATATTGTATAACGACTAAAAAATTCAGTTTATTTCCAAATAAATGTAAGATATATTAGTATGGTTGGGATTGTGGAAGGATGCATACAAGGCAGCATGCGAAAAATTTCACCGAACTATATGTACCCGCTCGAGTAGGTTATTAAGGTAGCGTTAATGACATTTAAAGCGAGAAGCAAGACCTCAAGATCTCCTTCATCGAACCTGAAGGCAAGAGGGGAATTCGCCATCCAACAATGTCTACTCTAAATGATAAGATCCATAAGATAGTTTGTTTTGAGGGTGTTCCTTAATCTTTTAATTGTTCTATCGAAATCAAGCCACCTTAATGAACCTACTTCTAATATGGCTTGTAATTGATGCGAAATGTCATCATTGTTTGCTACGTTTCACAAATTGTCTATCTTGTTTCAATTTTGACATTTGAGCCCTCGATTAGACCATTCTTTGCACAAATGGTCCATACCGTCTGATTTCGACCATTTATTATGTCAAAATAAGTGTGCGCTTTGCACATGACATGAAAAAGACAATCTTGCTCTCAATGTATTCAAATCGAATGCATATAAAATGTTACAAGTCTTTAAAAATAACTGCAAAAAAGAGAGATTTGAAATAAATGCTTTCAAGATCAAATGTTTCTTTCGTGCAAGTCCAACTATGGTTGGTAAAGTAGCATAAAGCACATAAAGCTTTATATATATATATATATATATATATATATATTTATTTATTTTCATTTATTTGAAGAAAAACCTACACTAGAGTGATTTAGAGCACAAAAGAAAAAAAAATCGATATTATAAATTTTTACGTCACTCTCGTTTATAACTCAATTCATGTCATACGTCGATCTAATAAAAGGATAAAAAGCAATAAATGTCTATTTCACGTAAAATATTTTATACAAAGAATACTTTTAGTTTTAACTGAAGAGTACCTTTTCACATTCACACCATAAAATCTAGCCTTTGAAATGGAATTTGCTAAATCATAAAATCAGTCTAATCAATTTATAAAAAAATCATTAATAAAGTCAACAATTGAATATGATTATGGTTTATTTTAAAACTTCAATGACAATTATTACAAAAAAAATAACACTTCAATTAACCAATGTCAATATTCAATGAAACTAAGAATGAGTCAATACTACTTCCTAAAATAATAATAACGTAAGAGCAATACTAATTGCTTCTTGAAGTCTTCTATCCACATTAGTTAAGTTCAAAAACAAGTAATAATTACTTTTACTTTATTTTGTATGGATATTAGAAATCCAAATTACTTCTATAAAAAAAGTACATTTATAACTTGATTTTTTAAATAAATAATTTTTAAGTTAACTAAGTTACATCTTTTATGTCTTGGACAAAGCAAGTGCTTCTTTTTTGAATCCAAATGATTTTGCAAAAAGTAAATCTTCACTTGTTTTGTAATTACTAATTTTTAATTTAACTAGATCATACATGTTCTGGACGATACATTTACAACGATAACCTAACACAGGGTTGCAACCCACAAAGGTGAGGTAATTCCAAAATCCCATCGGCATAAAACTAGAATCACCAATAATCAACAATGAATTAAGCTAGTTATACATCTTTGGTGTAAACCAAAGATGTGAACAAAAGATGACGGTGGAACGAATCTATACAGCGATGAAACGAATATGTTTAAAATTAATGGTGTATATTCCTGCCACATGAAAGAATGTCAAACTTGTTGTCAATCATGATGCACATTTAAGGCTTGCTTGGGAGTTTTTCTTCACTGATTTTGGATGACGCTGTTTATAAGGTATTGGAAAAATCAGTGCTTGTCAGTTTTTTTGGACGCCTATTTTGGATGGTTTAAAAATCAACCAAAATCAGTGTAGCGTGAGAGGTTCTCTCAATCCACCAAATCGGCAGGTTTTGTCTGTTTCTCATATTTTCTTCTAATTTTAGCATTTTTAAAATAATTATTTCCAACCAATATATTTTGTTCAAAACTAAATTGTAAATAAAAATATATTAACTAAAAAAATATTTATCATTTAAAAAATCATATTATAATTAAAAAAATACTTATAAGTAAAATATTACTTGTAAGTTAAGAAAAATTACATTATAATTAAAAATTACTTATAAGTAAAAAAATCACTTATATGTAAAAAATTGGTATAAAATAAAAATTCTATTAATAAGACAAAATTCACTTATAAAATATAAGAAAAGTTACTTATAAGTAAAAAATTCACTTAAAGTTATTTAAAAGTATAAAATTTACTTATAAGTAAAAAATATTAAATTGAAATTTTAATTAATTTTTAAAATTAAATATTAACTTATATGTAAAAAAATCTATAATTAAAATATCACTTATGAGTAAAAAAAAAAAATCATATAAAAGAAAATTTTACTAAGTGAATTGTACGTAATTTTATTTTTTTTAAAAAAAAAAATTCAGAACTGATGAATAATAAACTTTCAAACATAAGTTGCAGAGTTTTAAAAACCATTGAAAATCGATTCTCTCATGAACGTTCAAACCCGATACTTTAAAAAGCGTTCATAACTAGTTCAGCAAAGCTTCCAAGCAGACCCTTAACATGATTGATCAACGATAGCTTTTATACAACACCATCCATCACATTTTGAGAGCACATTATGTTCGAAATCGTTATCTTAACTTATTATTTGGAGTGATGTTCTGTGATTTATAATTAACCAATATTTAATTTTAAATGTAGCAAAGAAAAAATGAACAATCCCTTCACCGTATCCTTCCGCCTTCCCCCATTAAGAAATGCATATGCTTAAATTATAATTTTCTCTTTAAAAAGTCATAAATAATGCATTAATTAATAGTTACGCAGAACAAATCCAAGTTTGGTGAAAACTAAGACAATGGGACCAGCTGTAATCTTCAGTTACCCTTTGTAGTCGGAGGAACAAAAACATTTTGCATATGTAGGTGATGTTAATCCTGTGTGTAATATAGAGAGAGAGACATAGAGAGTTCTATCGTTTGGGCATAATAATATTTGCTCCTTGTATTCTTGTTTTTGCCTTTGCATAGTTTAAGAAAAAGGGTCTGAAAAGCTCTCTTTTGTGCCTTTCACTTTTCTTTTCTTTGCCTTCTTATTAAATTTTAAGATTTTTCTTTTGAGAATTGTGGATCCGATTCTTTGAAATTAGGTGCAGGATTTGATGTTATTATGGAGCAAACAATTGAGAGGTCACCAAATGCACACAGGGGTTTTAGAGTTCAAGCTCCACTGGTGAGTCCCAATTAAATCTTTGGCTTTTTATGCTGATAATTTCTTGAATTTAAGAGATGCCCTTGTGAAATTTCCTGTAAATGTGTAATCTTTATGCAAGATACTCAATGAATTTGTGTTGTGGGTCCTTGTTTTATATCCATGAATTTTGCAAATACCCAGCTGAATTTTACGTTGAACGTGAAATCTCCCAAGATTTTTGACTTCGAGTTATCAGTAATTTTATCTGCGCAATTTTCAGTTGAGACGACTGTTTATAGGTTGTATGAATTTTCAGAAATGGCCCCCCTTCTTGATATATTATTAAATTAAAATGAATTCACACGGTACAGTTATCATAGAAGATACTAAAATGTGGGGTTTAGGATTTCCTTTTTCCCCCTTTTTGTAAATGTTTTTTTCCGAAAATGTCACATAAGGAAAATTGCTTAATGCGGCTAAAAAGATTGGTGTTGGGATGGTGTGGAAGCAGGCGAGGAAGATTGTCATTGATGTGTGGAATCTTATTTCCTGTAGGATTGGCCGAAGGCATTTTGAGAATCTAGATTGGGAATTTGCCGCGGGTTTCCCTTTTTTATTTGTTGGCAGGGCTGTCTTCTTATTTGTGGGAAAATTAAAAAGGTTAAACACAAAAAGAAAAATTATTTGACTGATGTTTCTCTTGGTTATATTACGATTAGACATTTTATTTTCTGATTTTCAGATAGCGTTTATTTTATATTTAACCCGGCTGTGCTGTATGGGCATTATCCCTGCTTTTTTTTAGTGTTAATATTGATGTAAAACCCATTTGCATAAATTAGTAGCCTTCTATTGGTAGCTTCTTCTAATCTTGAGATGATGCTGCTTATGGTGAAATTGGTAGGTTTTCAAATGTCTGTAGGTATCCTTCCCTCGTTATACTTTATTCGTGCATATGCTTTCATTATATCTTTCTTTTGACTGTCTTCCAAACGTTCTTAAAACAGTGGTCTTTCCATATGAAGAGTTCAAATTTTCTGTGCATATACTGAACCACATGCTCAAAATTCATCGTTGAGCAGCATCAGCTTATATAAAATCCTCCAAACCTCTATTTCAGTCATGGCTCATTAGATATAGCAGGACTGTTAGTCGAAACCTTTCTATTTCAGACAGCTCTTGAGAAAGCAGCATGTGAGTAACATCCCATTGTCAAATTAATGTAAACTGCGAATATAATGAAAAGAATAGAAGTCAATTCAATGAAATATTTTTTACTTTCCCTCGCTTTTATCCGTAACATTTGAGCCTTTTGAAGATACTCAACTTCTTGTCTTGTTCTTTGAGAGGTTGAAGACTTGAACAACCCATCCCCTTAAGCGCAACCCTCCAAAAGTTATGTTGCATGACTAAGGTGTGAGTTTAGCCAGAAAGGAGTCTTACGTGCACATTCTATTTGCGACATTAGTAAACTAATTGGACGCTCTAAAGACGTTCTACATAATTCTGTCAGCGGAAAAAATTTGACCATTGCATTTTCAAGAAAGGATATTTAATATAACTGAAAACTATAAAAGGAGACCTTTTTTTCACTTAGTACATTGTAGTTATGACTTAGTGTGGGACTTCCATCAAGTTTACAAAGTTGAGCCATTTCAGAATGGATGGATAAATATCCGCGGTCATGTTGGATATGGGTATGGCGTGATAAACAGAGTTGGAGTAACATAGAAGAAAACAAAGTAACAGAAATGGTTAAACAGTCAAAGTTTCTATTAGCTTCTCAACATTTCTTGTATTGACCTGAATATAGCTTCTTGACATGTATAATGTTTGATATCATAACCAGGAATTATTTGCAGGTTGATTCTGTATCATGCTATTGCAAGGTCGATTCAGGCTTAAAAACTGTTGTTGGGGCAAGAAAATTTGTCCCAGGATCAAAACTCTGCATCCAACCAGATATAATTCCTCACTCACACAAGAAAAAGAACTCCCGCAGAGAGAGGACAAGAGTGCAGCCACCACTCCTGCCTGGACTTCCTGATGATCTTGCAATTGCTTGTCTCATCCGAGTGCCTCGTGTTGAACATAATAAGTTGCGTCTAGTTTGCAAGAGATGGTACAAGCTCCTGGCTGGAAACTTCTTTTACTCTCTCAGAAAAAGTCTTGGCATGGCTGAAGAGTGGGTATATGTCATAAAAAGAGATCGTGACGGACGGATCTCATGGCATGCTTTTGATCCAACCTACCAAATGTGGCAGCCACTTCCACCTGTTCCAGTGGAGTATAGTTCGGCACTTGGATTTGGCAGTGCCGTTGTAAGTGGTTGCCACCTGTACTTGTTTGGAGGAAAAGATCCATTAAACGGATCTATGAGGCGCGTGATCTTTTACAGTGCTAGGACAAATAAATGGCACAGAGCTCCGGACATGCTTCGGAAACGGCATTTCTTTGGTTCTTGTGTCATTAATAACCGTCTCTACGTTGCTGGGGGAGAATGTGAGGGTATCCAGCGGACACTTCGTTCAGCAGAAGTTTATGATCCCAACAGAAACCGCTGGAGTTTTGTTGCTGANCACACAGAGAGGTTTTGAGTGAAGCATATATCCCAGAAACCAATACATGGACTACGGTCAATGATGGGATGGTTGCTGGGTGGCGCAACCCTAGTATCTCTATGAATGGGAAGCTTTATGCTCTGGACTGCCGTGATGGTTGTAAGCTTAGAGTATATAATGAAACTACAAATTCTTGGAACAGATTTATTGATAGCAAGCTCCACCTTGGCAATTCTCGTGCTCTAGAGGCTGCTGCTCTTGTTCCTCTCAATGATAAGCTCTGTATAGTCCGTAACAATATGAGCATAAGTAGTGTTGATGTCTCAAATCCTGATAAGCAAGTGGTGAGTAATCCGCATGTTTGGGAAAATATTGCCAGTATCCGTAACAATATGAGCATAAGTATGGTTGATGTCTCAAATCCTGATAAGCTAGTGGAGAGTAATCCTCATGTTTGGGAAAATATTGCCAGTAAAGGTCATTTGAAGTCTCTCTTTACAAATTTATGGTCAAGTATAGCTGGGCGAAGTGGATCTAAGTGTCACATCGTACACTGTCAGGTTCTTCAAGCATAAGATAGGCCTCCGTATCGCTCATGCTTTTGTTAAATTGCGCTTCACTTTCTCCATTTGACTACATTTGCTGCTGCAGAGTATCAATTTTGGTTTTCTGCACTTTTTGATTCAATGGTCGCCTTTATTAGTTTACTTTGTGAAATCTATAGTTAACGTGGGGGTTGAATGAGCGACGATATGCAACATGTGGAAAATAACACATTCGGGAGTCTTGAACATAGATATACCCGGTAAGCAGTACGCTTTTGGCAGATTCACCAGGGAACCTCATCATCAGCTTGACGATGAAGTTCACTCTAGAAATTGATGATTACTTCAACCTTCTTCAGTAGGTAAACGTGGATTCTGAATGGAGCATGACATAGAACAGAAATTTGAGGTAAGGTTATATGTTTACATTTCAAAAGAGAGAGCAAATATCTTGTACACGTTTGTTGTTTGGCTCCATAGCTGTTTGTTTCTTGTGGGTTATCGGTATTTTGTAGTCTTGAAGATCTTTTGTGAATACAAGTGGCATTTCTAATGTTGAGAATATTGAACGACGTTTTACTTTTCCTAAACCATA
>CAIGRO010266297.1:0-13878 GCA_903798355.1 Fraxinus baroniana
TCCTCAAAATGAGGCTCGGTGGAATAGAGTCCAAGCCATCGAGCTTTTTTGCCATCTCTACATTTTGGTGAGATAATGTATTCCGGTATAGTAATTTTTTTGGAGAATGTGTGGTTAAAAAGGAAAAAAAAAATTTGATTTATGTGTAAAATTATTTTATAAAAGAATGTGTTGTTGAAAATGAGTTTTGTTGAAAAGGGGGCCAAACATATAGGCTAAATTTCATACTTTTTGACATAATTGTTGGAGTGACAACGATCACTCCGTTATGAGAGTTCTAGGAATGAATTTTATTTATTTTTTTCATAGAATGATAGATAACTAGGTATATTTGATGATTATGTTAAGGGATATATATCCTATATCGATAAATGATGTTGACACAAACCAATTAATAAAGATATTGAACTACTTCTCTTAATAAGGTTGACCTTTTAAGATGAAACTCCAAATCTTAACAGATTAAAGATAGGACAAGATTTTTAGATAACGTCCTTGACAACCTAATAAAGCAGTCTGAGCCGATATGAAAATATATTCTAGATTGCAAAGACAAGCACCGGAGATTTTTCCGTAACCAACGTGCCAACATAAACGAGTATAAAAGGGGTATATTCATGTTGGAATAATTTCTATGTTGACCTCCTTCAACAACAATATCTTGAACGCTCTCTCTGACACTTGTCCCAGGATCCTTAACCTCATTTTCTATCTTTTCAATCAAAGCAGGCTTTTCCTCATCGCCCTCTTCTGACTTCAGCACTGCTTATTTCTTTTGCGACGTGATCTTCGCGTACTGAGGCACAAATATGAAATTGGTACGATCTTGCAAACATGAAGAAAATATGAGCAATAGCTGCGTTTGCCATCTGTTATGGAAAGAGCACGAAAGAAAGTACAATAAACCCTGTGAAAGAGAAGGTAAAACAATTGGGAGCTAGCTGTTAAGATTTGGGATTCCATCTTAAAAGGTCAACCTTATTAAGAGAAGTAGTCCAAGATCTTTATTAATTGGTCTGTGTCTACATCTTTATTCGATGTGTGATTATATCCCTTAACTATGGTGGCTCGTTTGAGCAGACCAATCTTGAAATTCACGTGCTCACTTTTGGAGTCTTAACGGGATCGAATCGTTCGTTGGAGCATAATGGGCTCTGATACCATGTTAAGATTTGTGGTTTCATCTTAAAAGGTCAACCTTATTAAGAGGAGTAGTCCAAGATCTTTATTAATTGGTCTGTGCCTACATCTTTATTCGATATGGGATTATATCCCTTAACACTGGCTATATGTATTACTCAGGATTCAATCCAAATACTAGACAAATCTCAACACTGCCAAGGGTATAGATGACTATATTCATAACTAGGTTTTAGATATTTAGAAAATGCCATTTGTACACTTTAAAGTGTACATCAAGCTTGATATCATTGCCTTTGATTTAAAAAAATTGCCGGAGAGAAAACTGTTTTTTTTTTTTTTGAAATTGTTAAAATAACAGTTTGCCACATGGTAAATTGTCAAACTTGGTGTACACTAAGCGCGATTGTAAAAATTTAAGGCATTTAAATTTGGGAAATGCTATGTATACATAGCAATTCCCATAATGATGTCCATAATGGACACATGGAGACCCCCTATTGGTAGGATATCTGGCCTCGACACTCTGCTAATATGGGGCATCCGTGTGTCCATTATAAACATTCTTATGTTATGAGCTGTGTATCCATATCATAACTCTTTAATTTTGAATTTCACAAACGTAATCATTGCTACTTCTATGCAGATCAAAAAATCCAGCTGTCCAATTTGAAATTCTCCTTCCAGGAAGGACTCCAAAATGACTCAATAAAACAATACCTACACCTTACCCCCAAGTCGCAGATACAATAGCCTTAAAGCTGATGAACTTTGAAAGGGATTTTATTATTAAGACTTGTGCTATTTTTTTTTAGCTTTAATCAGATTAAATTGCTCATTATAATTTAATGGACTTTGATATCATATTAAAATTTGGGAGTCCATCTTAAAATAGAGGAGTAACTCAAACCCTGGTCAATATTTTGGTATTTAACCAATCTGAGATTTATCCCTTTAACATTTATTGCCTCAAGTCATTGATGAGTCACATTGTAAAATTGAACTAGGCAATATAGTGCTCACATCAGGCTGAAATTCAATACTAATGTGATATTTGGGTACCTGCAAGAACCAGTGAGCGATAAGATGGAAATGGAGAAAGAAAGAAGAATGTATTCAATGGCCACAAGTTATGACAAGATATAAAACTCCTTAATAACATATAAATTGAGAAAGAAATAATCTCTACAAAGTTTATTTCTTTAATAATCATGCCAGGAATGCAAATCTGTTTTTGTTTAAATAACGGAATCAGTGAGCATGTCTGGGACTCCTATAGACGACTTAATTGAATGGGAGTGGCTTTCAATTTATTGCCAAGAGTAATTTTATTTATTTATATGTGTAGATAGAATAGCACTAGAATACAATAATTTGTGGACTCTCCATCAACATACACTGAGGCGGACCAAGAATTATGATTTAATGGATGCGAGATACGATTACGTAAAAAATTATTTCAAATAAATTTGGAGAAAAAGACAAAAAAGAAAAAAAAATCTGAAATTTTGAATTTAAAAGCGCATTGGAAAACCGGGGGGACGGCACCCACTCGTCTCTTCATGGGTTCGCCCCTGACCATAAACACCAGAAAGCTCTAGTATAAGTGCTAAGAATGCACATACAGTATACAAAATCAATTTCAAGTAAGGAAGAAGGCTCAAGCACGGCCACCAAGTGCCGCGGGGATGTGGGGAATATTTTAGAATTTTATGAAACTCTAAAGTTTAAAAACTTGGAAATCTAATTATTTTTATTCCCAAAACACTCCATGTTAAATTACCAAGAGAATTATTAAATACGGAACATGTCTTAATTCATTGAGAATACTTATTTATTACTGGATCTTGATTTTGGATTTCGTACATCAACTGCAATCTTTTCATATTTAGTTTCATAATCTTTAATTTTGAATATTGCTTCTTTTGATTCTTAAATTCTACCCCTGACTTTAGCTTATTGCTCCATAATTTTGAGTGTCTTGATTCCTTCTTTTTTATTGTTGATTTCCTGTTCTTGATTGGGGATTTTGGATTTCCACTTCAATATGTTTTCTGTTATGTCTCGCCATCAAGGCTCAAAGCAAAACGCTACGTAGCAATCCACGTGGAAAGAAAAGTCAACTGGTCAAATATAAAAAGATCAAATCAATAGCTAAAGCTATTGTGCCGAAGCACTGCCTAAATGGTTGAAGCAGTATGCTGAAGCTCCTGTTATGTCAAGGCTCTTTGCATCGAAGACCACTAACATGAAGCCCTCTCAAGCTGAGACCCTTAGTTCATTCGAGATCCCTGAAACTGAAGTTGTCTCTTACAAGATTTGCATTCAATCTTTATGAATGATTGATATGATGTCTTTAATAAAGAAGGACAAGCGTGTCAGCCTATTATATATGGCGGCTAACCCGTTGTTAATGTATTTAATGTATATAGACTTAGTGATGTGAGACTTCGGTCAACAAGATGAGGACACGTGGTTCTGATCCAACGATCAACACGTCGGCCAGAAATATATAAATAAGTGGTATTTGTACACAAAAAAGGATGGTTCTTTGAACATTTAAAAAGATAATACACAAGAGCATTCTCAATATACATTCTTGCTTGATCTATTATTGCTAGTTTGGATATTAGGTTATTTATATCTCGGTTGGTGATTTTTGTTAGCGCAGTTAATTTAGTTGATGCTCAAACAGTTTGTGTCTCGCCGTGAAGTATCTCTTGCGTTCACGTGTTACCCTTTTCCCACCAGTTCACAAGTCAAAATGCGCTGAAATTTGCTTAGACTGGCCTGAGCGAGCTCGACATTTGTTGCCCAAATTGGCGTCACATTTTTGGGAGTCAACAGATTGGCACCGTCTATGAGAATCCACACATTTCAACCACGAAAATCCCATGGAAAAAAGCCAGTTGAAAGTAATCCTTACGAAGGAGCGATTTTAAAACACCTGAAAAAGGAAATCTTATTGAAGAAAGAACCATTGGAAATTACAAGGTAAAACCGTTCTACTGAGAGTTAGTCTAGAAATAGCATTTATTTGGAAAGTTTTGTTGCCATGAGTTCAAACAATGAAGGGTCTGCGCCTCAAAGGACTAGGGATCACCCTGAAAAAGGGGAACCCTCGCATGTTGTTCCGGCTACTCGCTATAGACCTATCAGCATCATAGATAAGGTGGGTCAAGGATAGCTGTTAGGCTCTTTTAGGAAGTGGCCACAATGGCTGCAAACATGAGAGACATAACTCAGTAGAACATAGCCATGCATGAACTGCTAAGAAATACACAAGGCCAAGAAAGGTACCCAGTCCCTCCATGCGTAGCCCCTAGAAATGCATTCCAAGACCCCTCGCAAGAAAACTACTATCCAAGTGAAGAAAAGGTCCAAAACCATATGGCTGATTATCCATACTATGCCACGGAAGAAGCTTCCCAAGAAATGAAAGTTGAGGTAGATATACCCACCAATTATACCACTAACCTACAAGATATGTGACAATAGTAGGGTGAGTCCCTAAAAAGTTTCTTATCTCGCTTAACCGATGAGATTACCTACCGTGTGCAAGTGACGAGTAGGGAAGCTCTAACCGCCCTAAGGGAAGGATTGGCTATAGACTCTCTCTTTTGGAGGGATGTGCAAAACTAAGACCCTACCAGTTATGACGCCTTACTAAAAATGATAAGGCGGGATATTCTCAATGAAGGATTGAGGGATCACAGGAATAAGGCAAATCAAAGGCTCACACCTCCTTAGAGGCAAAGAGGAAGAGCCCAACCTCACACTTGATGGAATACCATGTCGGACAGTCGACATCTCTCAACTTAGGACAAGTATTGGCCGCAACAACATTAAGTGCAGTGACCACTTTATCTTATGAGGAAGTGAATCCTTGAAATATACCGAGGAAAACTCCCTCCTCCCCCAAACGGTTCTTCCCAAGCAAGGAGAGGCAGGGCGACGAGGTGTTGAACCTAGAAATAGGGACGAAGCACCCCTCTATTGTATATACCACCACTCTTATAGCCACAGTACTGTTGGGTGTAGGGACACTGCAATGCACCAAAGAACAACAGTCAATGGAGAAATAGGTGCCTCCAAAGAGATGCTCTTCCTATACGAAACCAAACACCCATGGTTAATGAGTCGAAGTACCCCAATAGAGATAACACCTATCGAAGGAGGGACGATGATGGGGAGAGACCCAAGGATGGATAAAGGCAAAGAAGAAGCCCCCCAACTGATGCTGGACACGAACTTATTAGAGGGATTGATACAATTTTCAGAGGCCTATATACTGGGGGAGAATCTAGAAACTCCCAAAGCAATTATGTAAGGGAAGCAAGGGACCTCTCCATGGTAAGCTTCATTGTAAACAATCTACCCTCCACTAAGAGAAGGGCTCAACCCATCACCTTTTCCCAAGATTATTTTGTCGGTGTGCATTATCCACATTGTGACACATCAGTAGTAAGGGCCATTGTAGCTCGCAATGGTCTAAAAAAATGCTAGTGGATGATGGAAGCTCCTTCAACATCATATTTGGAGCTACATTTGACAAAATGAAAGTTGATTATGAATTGACCCCATGACCTCCCATTTGTATGGTGACAACATCATCCCAAGGAAGAAAATCACTCTAGCAATAAAGATGAGAATAGCACCCTTAACCACTCATCATTTCATGGGATTTCTAGTGGTAGACAACCACTCTGCCTATCACGAAGTGCTTGGGAGATGGGTGTTGAAAGACTTATTCGCTATTAAGTCCATCTACCATTTGTGCACAAAGTTCCTAACAGAAAATGGCATTGCCTCGGTCAGAGGCGATCATAGGAGTGTAATGGAATGTTATTCAAATTTTCTTAGGAAAGCAGAGCCCCGAATTGTCAACGTAATCCCGACAGACGTTGATATGGATTACATCTCAAAACAAGGGCAGATCCCCAAAAAAGAGGAAGACATCGATATGACAGACGTATCTAAAGAAGAAGCGATCCTCAGAGTCATAAACATCTCTGAAAAAAGACTGTTCTAGAAACTCAAACATCCATTGAAGAAGGGATAGTTACTGGAGAAGAAGCTAATTTGGAGGGACTGGATCCTCGCATAATCGATTGCGAGCCTCAAATAGCCTCCAATAGAGGAGTAAGAGAGTTTCCAGGTAGATCTTCAGGATTCTTCCAATGTTTACAAGTTGGAAAAGATCTATTACCAGGGGCCAAAGAAAAGCTAATAAGCTTCTTGCGCCAAAATTTAGATGTCTTCGCTTGGAAACATGAAGACATGGTCGGCGTTGATCCAAAATTCAGTGCCATCACTTAAAAGTTGATCTTAAGGCCACAACTCAAAGATAAAAGAGAAGATCCCTCAATTCAGAGAGATATGAAGCCTCACCGGACAAAGTAAATAAATTGATCGACAATCGATTTATTCGGGAATCAATGTATCGAAAGCAGGTTTCTAACCTCATCCTGGTAAAAAAGAAAAAAACAATGGCAAGTGGAGAGTGTGAATGGATTTCTCAAACCTAAATCAAGCTTGTCTCAAGAACAGTTTTTCACTTCCTCAGATAGATCAATTGGTGGACTTGTTACATCCCGCTCATTTATAGTTAAAATCAATTAATTCAGCTAGTCAAAGTCAAATAAGGATTGAAATTGAATAAATGATTTTCATGGGACTTAAATTGTAATTACAAGTACTTAAAGGCTAAAAATGATAAAATAAAGGAATTTAGGTTCTATTATTGAAAATTTAAGGACTAAAGGTTTTGAAATATGAAGATCGGGGGCCTTGTCTTGCAATTACTCAATAGTTATCCATTAAACTTTAGTCATATCAATCTATTTTCTCATTTTGGAAAGACAAAATGAAAGACAAAAACCGAGGCAGAGAAGAATCGAGAAAAGAGAGGAAGGAAGGAATGAAAAAAAAAAAGAAAAAAGAAAATAAAGTGCAAGGGAAACAAGAATTAGTTGCTGGAGTTTTCAAGCTTGGGTTCTTCATCCCTCCAATTCCTTCTTATTTTCAAAAGGTAAGTAAAAAGTTATGTTAATTGAATTTTCAGGGTTCATGGAAATTTTTCCTAAATTCGAAATTTGCAAGAATGAGGAGTTATAATGTTTATTTGAGGTTTTAAATAGCAGTATAGCAAAAACAAAAGTGTATAATTGAAGATTGAAGTTTAAGGAAGTGGAATTTTTAAGTGGGTTTGTGAAATAAGTATATAATATTTGATTTTCTTGTGATTATATGATGCTAAACACTTAGATTAAGGATTGAAGATTGGATTTTTCCATTTTTTTTAGTAATTTTCGGACAAAAACATATACATATGCTATTTTGAAATTATTACTAGAAAGTGCTAATTCTGTTAATAGTTTTGGTGGTAATTTTCAGTATATAGAAACATGTGACAAACTTCAATATTTTAGAATTTTAGTGCTACAAAACAAGGTTTTTTTTTTATTTTACAAGTTGAATGAAACTAAATGATAAATATGGAAGTTTAGGTATTGGATTAAATTATGTATGGGGTTGTATATGTATAAGGTAGTGAGTTTAAGAAAGTGTAAGTGATAAATGAACTTGGTATGTGTGGTGATTAGTTGGTAAATAGTTAAAAGAGAAGTGAAATGGTTATCATATTATTCTCATTAAAAGTGTGAATTGAGTTTTGACCCGAATAAATTTATTATTATATTAGGAGGTAGCGAAAAGATCGGGACAACTTACCTGCCAAACTAATCTCTCCGTAAATAGTTTGTGAGTGGAAAAACTTAAAAATTTGCTAAGTATTGATAAATTAATTATACGTTTTATGCAATTATGTGAATTATTTGTCCAATTACATTACTAATTTGGAAATATTCCTTCATTATGATCTGTGTGGAATTTTAAAAATTGTGTATAGATTATTTGTGAATTGGAATGTGGGACATATGTGATGTTGAGATCAACCAGAAAATTATCCATAATTATATATTTATTTTAGTTCACTGAAGGGCATTGGCTGTATTCTATACTACATTGAGGGGGTCTTGAATGTGGATGAAGGGGTCTGACCATGTACATATAGTTCACCAAGGGGCCTTAACCGTGTTCTAGTATTGATTATGAGAGGTCTTTGAAATCCACTTTCGTTCACGGAGGGGCCAAAGGGCCCATGGCGAAAATATTTATCCCGAGGGGTGGAATATAGATTTCAGTCGGATGGTACATTTTTGGTTGATTACATGTGATGGGATGAGATGATAATATGGATTTGAGTTGATGATTATATCATGACTATGAGATGATATTGTTTTTAACAGCTATGAGGTGTCTCACGTATTGATTATTGTTGTTATTATTATTATATGTTATTATAATGTGAATTGTTAAATTTTTTTCGCGTAATTTTCAATAAAAATGTATAAATGAGAAAGTATAATTATTTAAAAAAAATCTCACTCACTGAACTATTAGCTCATATATTTTTCCACGATTTTTCTTACCAGCAGTATTGGTTCTTGATAGATTGAGGAGCCTAATAATTTCAGGGTTATAGCCATACGATATGATGCATTTTGGTAGAGCACAAAATATTTATTTTGGGCCCATCGCACTATATTTTTCATAAACATGTGATTCTTGATATTTTGTAGTAACTCATAATCAGTTTTGGTGGTGGATCTGTCATCTAGTCAGCATCTACTATCGGAGAACGTCACGTTTCTAGTCCACCAGGGTAATTTGGGACAGGTCGTGTCAGGACTCAACATTAGGACATGAACTACTTAACTTCAGGGATGCATACTCATAGTACAATCAGATTTCGATGTTCTTCGCTGATGAAGAACATACGTCATTCATAATGGACAGTGGTCTTTATTGCTACAAAGTCATGCACTGTTGGGTTGGAAAACACATGGGGCACGTATCAAAGAATTGTGAACAAAATGTTAACTGACCTCATTGGAAATACAGTGGGGGTATATATGGATGACATGCTGGTAAAAAGATTGAAGGTTGAGGACCATGTCAAGCATCTTGGCGAAACTTTCCAAATACTGCGGAGGTACAGAGTGAGGCTTAACCCCATGAAATGCGCATTCGAAGTTACTTCTGAAAAATCTCTAAGCTAAATGGTCAACCACTAAAGCTAACCTGAAAAAGATTAAAGCCTTAATCGAAATGAGGTCGCCTAAAAAACCTAAAGAGGTACAGAGCCTCACTGGGCATGTGGCCATATTAAAAAACTTCGTCTCGATAAATGCTTACCCTTCTTCAAAGTTTTGAAAGGGGGAATAAGTCTCAGTGGAACGATGAATGCGAGGTAGCCCTGCAAAAGCTGAAGAAGTACTTGGGCAATCTTCCTTACTCTCCAAACCTAAGGTTGGTGAACTGTTGTAGGTATATCTAGCAGCAACCCCTGCAAAAATTAGTTCAATTCTCGTAAGGGAGGAAAGTGGTCATTAGTTACGCATCTATTACATAAGCAAGGCATTCTTGGCAGTAGAGACTCGCTATCTAGACATGGACAAGCTAGCATTCTATTTGGTAAAAGCCTCTCGAAAATTGAGGCCGTATTTCTAGGCTCACACTATACATGTGCTAACCAATTTCCCTCTCAAGCAAGTGCTATAGAAGCCTAGTGTTTTAGAAAGGTTGCTGAAATGGGTTGTGGAGTTTAGCGAGTTTGACATTATGTTCAAAACATAGGCTACGATTAAATGACAAGACTTAACAGATTTTGTGACAGAGTTCACCTTTATTTCAGAAATGGACAAGGAGATGGAACCTTTCACTTGGAACCTTTTTGTTGATAGCTCCTTGGGAGACACTGGATCCGGAGCTGGAGTGGTCATGGTTAGTCCGGAAGGACATAAACTTAATTGTGCTGTGATGTTCGGCTTTAAGGGGACAAACAATGAAGCAGAATACGAGGCCTTTCTAGCTTACCTCAGGTTAGCTAAAGAAATGCAAACAAAGAGACTGATGATCAACAGTGACTCCCAGCTAATAGTTAGCCAGGTTTATGGAAACTTCTCGGCTAAAGATAAGTCTATGGCTATCTATCTAAAATTGGTCATGAAGCTTATTTCAAATTTTGAAAAATTCAAGTTGGTGCAAATTCAACGTTCAAAGAATGCTCACGCCGATGCTCTTTCAAAATTGGCCAGCAGTAAAGATTCTAAATTGCTCACTATGGTGCGTATAGAACACCTCCCTAGACCTTATATCGCTATAGGCGAAGTGGTAATGTGGGTCAATGACACCCTACTAAGGATGAAGCCAATAATAGCATTCTTCAAAGACCAGACATTACCCTTTGAAAAAGAGGAGGCACAGAAGCTCAGAAGATGAGTTGCCCATTTCGTTTTTTAGGACGATATACAAATGAAGCTTCTCCTTGCTTTTACTCTGGTGTATAGGAAAAGAACATGCCACCTATATACTCCGAGAAATCCATGAGGAGGTATGTGGCAACCACTCCTGAGGGTGTTCTTAGCACAAAAGGTGTTAAGACAAGGATACTATTGGCCTACCTTAAAAAAATTATGCGCAACAGTTTGTAAAGAGGTAAAATAAGTGTCAACATTTCATGACCATTCAGAGGTAGTCCTATCAGTAACTAAGCGTTGTTTCTAGTCCATGTCCATTTGCAAAATAGGAGATTAACCTTATAGGCCGTCTACCCAAAGGGAGGGACAATTTCAATTTTATGATTGTCGCCATTGATTACTTCACCAAATGGGTGGAAGCTGAACCCCTTTCCAAGATCATTAAGGCAAATACTTCCAAACTCCTATGGAAAAATATCATTTGCAGGTTTAGAATTCCCCATTCTAATGTGTCAGATAATGGGCGGCAATTCGATAAGAAAAATGTTAGAAATTTATGTGAGAAACTGTGTATCAAGAAGCATTTCTCTTCTCTACATCACCCCGAGGCTAACGGGCTGGTGGAAGTTGTTAATAAAACTATCAAATATATGTTGAAGAGGAAGTTAGATGCTTCTAAAGGGGCTGGGGTCAACGAATACCTCAAGTCCTATGGGAAATCCAAACTACGAACTGAACAGCAACATGAGAAACACATTTCTCTATGGCTTATAAAGCCGAGGCTACGAGTCCAATTAAAGTGGTTCTCCCATCTCCTCGTCTATTCATTTTAACGAAATATCTAATAACAAGTTAAGAAGGTGTAAGCTAGACCTATTTGAATAAATGAGGGATGACTCTCAAGCAAAGTTGGCTATTTAGCAACGAAAAATAACTAGGTACTACAATTCTAAAGTTAAGAAAAAAAAAAGTCATTTTGCTTGAATGAATTGGTTCTTCGGAAGGTATTCTTATCTTCTAAAGAACACGGTGCAGGAACCATTGGTCTTAATTGGGAAGACCCCTACCGCATCAAAAAGGAGGTTCGACCTGGGACCTACAGAATTGAAAATATGGATGGAAAGGCATAGCCTCATCTTTGGAATGCGGTACATTTACAAAAATATTATCATTGAAAATGAAATATACGATTTGTATAGTTCTTGATTCAGTGAAGTCAACTTTTATTAAAGTGTTTGCAAAAAGAAAATGCCTCATATTAACAAAAGTCAAAGGAGAAGCCTCTGCATAGACGAACCATCCCTATGCAAAGACTTGTGGGCACTTTAATGAAGAGCTGGATTCCAAAAGGGATCACCTCCTCACTCGCGAAGTGGATATCACATGCACTTAACAACAAAAGTTTTGAAGGAAGCCTCAGTATGGGCTAACTACTCAACCTTATGCTCAAGAAAATTATTTATCAGATAATATTTTTCTTAATTTTATTAAGGTTTGTTGGCGAAAAATATAATAAAAGATGCCTCATATTGACAAAAGTCAAAGGAGAAGCATCTGCATAGACGAACTATCCCTATGCAGAGACTCCTGGGCACTTTAACGAAGAGTTGGACCCCAAAAGGGGTCACCTTCTTACTCGCGAAATGGATAATACATGCCCTAAACAACAAACGTTGTTAAGAAAGCCTCAACATGGGACGAACAACTCAACCCCATGCTCAGGGAGATTACACCCATTAAATTAAATCTCTTATTAATTCTCATTAAGTGAAGTTTCTAAAAAAATAAAGTGCATCTACATAGACGAACCGTTCCTATGTAGAAATGCGTGGGCACTTCAGCGAAGAGCTGGCCCCCAAAAGGGGTTACCTTTTTACTTACGAAGTGGATAACACGTGCCTTTAACAACAAACGTTGTTAAGGAAGTCTTAGCATGGGATGAACCGCTTAACCTCATGCTCGGGAAGATTACACCCTTATTAAATTAAATTGCTTCTTAATTCTCATTAAGTCAAGTTTTTGAAAAAATTAAGTGCTTCTGCTTAGATGAGCTATCTCAATTTAGAGAAGTGTGAGCATCTCGATAAAGAGTTGGATCCTAAGATGGTGGTTCTTTGTACTTGGGAGGTGTGGCACATGCTTTTAACAACAAAAGTTGTTAAGGAATCCTCATAATGGGTGAACCGCTCAACACTATGCTTCGAAAGCAATGAAAGGCAGGTGAACTAGCAACACTGCAAATTACAACTAAGCAAGTCTTAAACAAAAGTTTGAAGTGTTGTAGAGCTTAAGTTCAAGAAGGTTGGTTGCATACGTTCAGATATTGGAAAAAGGTAAACAACCTTCCAACACTTTCAAAATTATTAGTTCAAAAGTACAATTGAAGCAGAATTAGTTTGAGCTACATTGAAGACATTGCGATGCACGAAGTAGAAAAATGTAAATGACACAAACACATAAGCAAAAAATAATTTTATTCATTCAATCAATAAATATTTACAAATTCTGTGGTTGAGGCCGTTTACATTGAAAAATACAACGAAGCCTATCAGCTATACAGGTGAGGATGGGGAAGCTACAAAGGGTACTATTGCATTAAGAGCCACGACCTTGGAAGTTTCCTTATCAGCATCATCTTCAATCTCGATCACATGGCTACCCTCATTCTTCTAGAAACTCCGACCTAACCTCAGAAGTGTTGAAGTATTGGAAGTTAACTTCAATCCACTCCACGATCTTGGTATCGGCATACCTCCGTCAGTACTTAGTAAAGCTTTGGCATGGCTCCGTTAAGTGAAAGTTGGCGATGTAGTGCTTTACAACATCATCACCGATCGATTGAGACTTGTGCCTCGCCATCTCAACTTCCTTAGTCAAGCCGGAGATCTTTTCGTTCTACTTTCCACCTGCTGCTTCAAAGTAGCATTCTCTTTATTAGCTTTCTCCAGGACCTCAACCACCAACTTCTGATGGGTATCAGAAGTCTCCACATGCTTTGTCTAAGAGGCCATCTCATTTTGAGACAAGTGAACCTCATTTTTCAAGTTCTCAATTTCTGCTGAGGTAGAAACGAGCTTCACTGACTCTTCAGCCGCTGCTTCTTCAATGCCTCAGCCCCGACCTTCACTTTGCTGGTAGCCTCCTCAGCGTGAGAGGCTATTTTCATGAACTCTCTATTTTTACATTGAAGGGTTTTAAAGAGGGCTTCAGCCTTTATAACAACGCCAAATGCCCTCCCCGCCTGGCTCACCATACAGGAAAACATGTCCACAACATCACTGGTCTTAATGAAAGTTTGCCATCTCTCCATCTAGTGAAAACCCAAGATTGGCCAACCAATAGGGGGGTGAATTAGTTTTTAAAACTTTGATAATAATATAGGATATAAAAACTAATGTTCACACAAATGATAATT